>JBAMAX010003675.1:0-170007 GCA_037043745.1 Chymomyza amoena | reverse complement strand
ACATGCTTTTTTTTGCTGAAAATGGTTCCTTAAAGAGAGATACGTATCCTGGGTAAAAACTACATAAGTGAATACAATCCTTCCTCTTCAAATAATACCGTAAAAAAGACGTTCATTGCAAAAACAACATTAGTCAGGGACTTATGAGGTTTTTGCATGCACTACTATTTCGTGTGAACAGAAATATTTCAAGTTTAAAAATATCGTCAAGTGAAACAGAGAGTGATGGTGAGCCGATAAAGAAGAGAACGTGTAATCCCTCAAAGTATAAAAGAAATGTTATAAAAAATTCTAAAGTTAAAGGACTGGCATATACTAATTATCGAGATAAGCAAATAGCTCCAAGATCTAAAAGATTTGACAAAGTTTATCAGTTTTTTCCCATACGTGGAAAGCATGATCGTATCTACGTCCCAGGAGAATACATTGATTTGGTTTCGAGCTCCAGCTCAGCATTTACAGTCACAGAGTTAAAAACTGAAGATATTTTGGAATTTAAGAAATAGTGGCCAAATTTGTACTAAAAACATGTTTGTCAACTGAATCTTATGGGAAAAAACTCCCAAAATAACAAAAAAAATCATTCGCTTCTTCGGCGTACATGTGTTTTCAGTATGATTAAAATAACAAAGGTATAATACTATCACAGCGTAGGAATATATTGATGGAGTGATTAAACATTTATTCTTATTAATAAAAAACCTTACAACTTCGATTTCACTTCCATCAGCTAAGGCTTATGATTTAAAAAAAAAAAAAATAGACGATTTAAAGCAAGTCCAGAATAGCATTCTGGAAGAGTATATGCCATTTTATAACGATATTTTTAGCTGGCCAACTGCAAATGTCGAAGATAATCCAGATGGGAATGATGGAGAATATGACTATGTGCCTTAAATTTACTAAAACATGACAAATTAATACATATAAAACGTTAATAAGGTTATTTCTAAATGTCATTTTCAATAATAAACAATAAAACTTATGATTACTACGATTGCTTTGGTTAAAATTTATACCACAAATCTTATTTCTTGCTAAAACAACATAAGTCAAAAATAGTTTTTCGGGGTTTTTTCATTATTTTCATTAATAAACTGTTAAGGTTATTCACAATTTAAATTTTTTATCACTCAAATAATAAATTAAGCATATAAAAGTCCGTTAAAACTCATTTGTTTGTGTATGAATCAGTTTTTATTGATTCCTGAAAAATTCTAATTTAGTGACTTATGGGTTTTTGAAATGACCGGTTCAAGTTAAATCTTCACTATATTGTTTATTAAAAAAGAAATAAGTAATTTACGACCCCTCCACAGAATATTTCGAAAAATGTAATTCATTTTTACTCGTTATTTCGACCACCGTGCGCAGCGCCGACAAAAGAGAAATTTTAGGCGACAGCCGGCACTTGCGCTCACACGCACACATGCATGCAGACCGCACTGGAATGCATGACAAGGACACACACACGCACGCATGCACACACTTACACACACACAAATGCAACTCTCAAAGCATTCAACATTTTCATTTCATTTTGCTTTGTTTTGTCCGTCTCTCTGTCAAATTCTTGTAATTTATTATTGCATGCCAAGTTAATGAGCGCTCTCTGTGTTAGTGTGCGTGTGTGTGTGGTGTGCGTTTGAGTGTGTGTGAGTTTGAGTGTATTGGTCTATGCCGCCAGGATGGCCAACTGTTGTTGCTTTCTGCTGCCGTTGCGGCTAACAATGAAAATTGAAAATTGTTGCTCACAACAGGAAAAACAACAATAACAACACACGAAGATTTTCACCTTTGCTGCATTTAATCCAGTGGAAAATCAAGAATATAATGCCCTGCAGCGCAGGTAGAAAAAAGAAACTCTCCGGACAGGCTATTTGATTGCCTTTTTGGTTGATTTTGTTGCCATGTGTGTGTGTGTGTGTGTATATGCATATATATGTGTGTGTGTGTGCTTTGATTGAACCAGGTGATTTGGCTGCACTAATGCACTGCAAGAAAAATATATACAATTAGTTATTTAATGCAATGAATTACGCTCTGAGAAAAAGGGTCAGCTAATTAGGAAAAAAGAGTTTTATTTAATTTTATTTTTTGTTCAAAATGTTACCAATCTAGAACTTAACTACATAAACAAGGAACAGTGTACAATAAATAAAGTCAAAATTCCTTCACAAAAATGATGTAAAAATATATTGGTTTTGGTCCTCAAGAGAAGTTGGTTAAAATTTTTTATATTTTGGCTATAATTTCCCAATCACAGCTAGTTAATGACAAAGTAAAGGTATGACTAGCTATTTACAAAAGTTTCGGAGTAAAATATTTTACTTAAGAATATTTTAAATACTAATCAGTACTAAATAAGTATTCACGAGTATCCTTTACAACATTTATAAATACAACTAATTCTATTTTTACGCGATAGATACGTTACCAGAAAATACAAGTAAAAAAAATGGCGGACGTAAAGTCGGGCGCGGACGACTTTAGGATACCCTGTACCACTAGCTTGTAATAAAGTCCGATTTCTTCACAAAAAACCAAAAACAGAAGAATTTTTAAGCAAAAAATTTGTTTTTGACCGATCGTTCCTATGGGAGCTATATGATATAGTTAACCGATTTCAATAAAATTTGACACAGTGCTTAAATACGTCCCAAGATCTGAATGCCGAATTTAGTTCAAATATCTTTACAAACAAACGAAACACATCGAATTTTGTTTAAAAACGTTATTTTGGACCGATTGGTCCTATGGGAGCTATATGATATAGTCAACCGATTTGGATTAAATTTAGTACAGTGCTTAAGAACTATAAAATACTCACGAATATCAAATTTGGTCCCAATATCTCAACAAAAAAACGAAACACAACAAATTTTGTTAAAAAATCGATTTTTTGGAAGATCGGCCCTATGGGAGCTATATAGTCAACCGATTTTGTTCAAATTTGGCGCATTGCTTAAGTGCTCTAAAAAATTTCCAAACGCCAAATCTAGTTACGATATCTTTATTAAAAATAGAATATAGCGAATTTTGTATAAAAAAAGTTTTTTTGGCCGATCGGTCATATGGGGGCTGCTATATGATATAGTCAACCGATTTTGATCAAATTTGGTACAGTGCTTGGGAACTATAAAAAACTTTTGAATACCAAATCAATATCTTCATGAACAAACGAATTATCCATCTAAAACCTTTTTTCTTTGTCGAGGTCGACTCAAACACCCCTATGGGAGCTATATAATTTAACCCCGATATCAAAAAAATAAAATAAACTTGTCTCCTTTGGAATAATATGTGATCTAATGTGACAGTTTGGTAACTCTAGATCTTACCATCTCTGAGATCTAAGCGTTCAAACGGACAGACGGACATGGGTATATCGACTTCTCTATTCACCCTGATCATATTTTAGGTAACTTTGGGGTGTCTCCGACGACTCCTTCTATATGTTACATACATTTTCGGCTTGCACAAACTTAATATACCCTTTGTACCATACGTTACAGGGTATAAAAATGGCGTATGTAAAGTCGGGCGAGCACGACTTTGAAATACCCTCTACCACTAGCTTGCAATAAAATCCGATTCCTACATAAAAAACCAAAAACAGAAGAATTTTTTAGCAAAACATTTTTTTTTTTGACCGATCGTTCCTATGGGATCAATATGATATAGTGAACCGATTTCGATCAAATTTGACAGAGTGCTGTAATACCTTAAAAAAGATCTGAATGCCAAATTAAGTTCAAATACCTTTACAAACAAAAGAAACAACGAATTTTGTATAAAAAAACTTTTTTGCACCGATTCGTCCTATGGGAGCTAACGATATAGTCTAGCGATTTTAATAAAATTTGGCACAATGCATAACACCTATAAAAAACTTTCAAGTGACAAATTTAATTCCAATATCTTCACAATCAAACGAAATACAACAAATTTTGTTCAAAAATCAATTTTTTTTTTTTGAAGATCGGCCTATTATCTCCCATTGAGGCCACTGACTCCGAATTTCGGTAGTAAATTTTAGTAATTCTTCCCATGATGAAGTGTACAACCTTACTGAAGCGAAATGTCAAGAGAGCGGGAAAAAAAAACATGGCGTCCGTTTGCTGTCCCCACACGTGTACCACCGCTACGTTACGTCCCCATTGAAAAACTCGATACAATAATAAAAACAAATATAATATACAAATTTACAAATAAAAAATACAATAAAGTAAACTTTGATCTTGCCACTTATAGCGATCACTGTATAAACTAGTTGTGAATTATAAGCAACAAGATCAGTTTATAAGCGATCATAGCGATCATTTAGCCCAACCACAACTAGTGCTTAAACTAGTTGTGAACTGTAAGCAAAAAATATGCAAAAATAAGGCCAAACGATCAAAAGTAAAATTAAGGCATTAGTTTAATTCATAAAAAGCTATATGCCGCTTAATTTAAGGCCAATATTTATAATTTAGCGAAAAAAAAGCAGTGTAAGGGTAAGTTTTTTAGATTAAAAACCACTAACACTCCTTTATCAAAAAACTAAAATAAACTTGTCACCTATAGAATAATATGGGATCTAATGTGAAAGTTTGGTTATTCTAACTCTTACCATCTCTGAGATCTAGGCGTTCAAACGGACAGACGGACTGACAGACGGACAGACGGGCATGGGTATATCCACATCTCTATTCACCCTGATCATATTTTAGGTAAGTTTGGGGTGTCTCCGACGACTCCTTCTCTATGTTACATACATTTTCGGCTGCACAAACTTAATATACCCTTTGTAAAAAAATCATAGTATCCATATAAAAATAGGGAATTTATTCTCCGTTAGATAAACCAACTAAATTAATATCAGTTTATAATATAAAATGCTCGTTTTCACATGGGAGTTATGTTTTTTATTAATATGTCAATTTTATATTAAAATTTTGTATTTAAATAACTTATAAGATACGGAAAAATTAAAAAATACAATAAAGAATAAGTATTAATTTCCCTAAAATAACACTAAAATTGATACCGTTTATTGATGCCAGGAAAATTTATAATTTTTTATTACTTAACTTGATTCATTAAAAGCAAAAAAAAAATTAATTCAAGAAAAAATATATTCCTGGTTTTCCTGGAACTAATAAAATTGTCTCCTATCAGCTGTTTTTAAACTGTATAAATATCTAAATTTCTTAAAAGTGTATTGTTTTTAATATTTTATTTGTGACTAAAAATAATTGAAGAAAAATAAATGATTAAATTAAATTAAATGTAGTGTAGTCATCCAGTAAACCTTCGTAAAAATGTTTTTAAGGGTAATTTTAGGCAGTTGTTTTAACTAAATTAATTTCAATTCTTTAATATCTCGTGAAAAAATTTTATATCGACTTGGAACACAATAAAGCTTTTCGACATTTACGAACATTTCAAGTCTAAGATCTTAGAAATCGTATGGAAACTATAGATTTTATAAAAAAAAGCTCAACATTATTTTCACAATTTTTTTTTCGTTAATAAATAGCAAGCTAAAAATTTTAAATTTTGAAAAATGGTCCAAAAAACCACTTTTTTGGACTTCTATAATTTTTCCTTCATCTATGCATATTATATGTCGCTTTAAAAAGAGCATCAACATCTTTCGATCTAAACGTCTTCAATGTGGATACCAATTTTTGATCACGATATATTAACGAATATCTGAAACAAGTGCCCAAAAACATGTTTTTCGAAAATATCTCAAAAACTTAAGAAAAAAATCGGGGTCATTTTTGTTACCTAAAATTCTTTTTTTCTTCTGGAATATTTTAGGCAGAGCCGAAGAGCGAAAATACAGGCCCTGGGGGAAAAATTTTCCGATATCTCTATTACACCTTTTTTGAATCACGACAATATGACAATCATTACACTGGGCCTCTAAGAAATCTTTCCCTCCCTCTCATCGGCTTATAAAAAGTAAATGAAAAAAACATTTAATAATAAGCATCAACAAGACCATATCGAAATCATTCCCAGATTTGTTTATTCATTTTTGCGGATCGTCTCTTTTTTTTTTAAATATTCAGAAATGTTGAATTTCCACTAGAAAATCCACCGAAAATCATCAATATGAGTATTTCATGATACAACAATTACAAGGTGGTGCCTCTTTCAAATAGATGATATGACTAAAAAAATTAAATTCTTAAGTTCAATAATGGAACAAATTTTTATGTAAAGGTTTTGGTTTATGATAAGGTAAACATGGGTGTTAAGCAGGGCAAATTAAAACAAACTCCAAATATTCGAACTTAAGATACTGCGAAAAGAAAGAAAACGAAATATTTCGACAATGATATAACCATGAGCTATATAGCCTGAATGGTCACCCCGACATAATTACATTCTTTAAAACAAAACGACTACGATGAGCTGGCCACCCCTAAACGAACAATGCTTGGACAGAGTGTAGTTAGCCGAAGAAGAGGTCGATCAAAGTTGAGATGTTTGGAAGGGGTCGATCAAGATGCTGAGGATTTAGGACTGAGATGTTGGAGAGCACAAGTCCGAGATGGTGACGAATGAAGGCGAAAACTACAACAGGCAAAGACCCGTCCAGGGTTGCCTCGCCAATGATGAAGATGATGAAGTAAACTAGTTTTTGCTAAGAACTTACCCGGAATGGCGCAAAATATTCTAGCTAAAATTTCTGAAGTTTCTTGTTTTTTTGTTTTTATTTTGAGGGTGGAAGTGACGTTTTGAGAATTTGGTATTGGATCTGCTCACCTTTTGTGTGCCACGCCAAAGCTTGAGAGCAATTTTAAATGTTGGTTACTTGCATGCGCTGGCTATTGGAGAAAGGGTTCCAAGCATTCCCAAACCCCTGAGGGCTACATCAATGGGCAATCATAAAGCAAACCATATGCTAAAAGTTGTTTAAAATGGCGACTGCTGCTGCTGCTGCTGCCGCTGCCTTGAGGGCAGAATTTAAAACCTTTTAAAGCGCTTTACTTGCTGTAAGCAGCGCCTAAAAGCAGCTTACACTTGCACAAAATCTCTCGCAAACACACACACGCACACACACACACTCGCCACACTCATGCTCACACGCACACATGCACACATATGGCACGCGTTGATGCTTAAGTAAATATATGTAGAAAACAAACGGATAAACAACCGTTGTTTTTTTTTCTTTTCGTTCTTTCTTTCATTTTTGCATACTACAAAAAATGCCCTAGAGAGCTTTTCGTTTCTTTTCTCCTTTCATTTTTTTTTTTTTTTTGGTATTCTTTACGGAATTTCCGTTCAATAAGTTTACTTAGTTTTTCATATTTGCGCCATTTTGTATGGCTTGTGTAGGATAGTGTAGCTATATATTGCATTTATCTTAGAACTAGGAATCAGGCTTAAAAGCTTCTAGTGTGACTGCGGCATGAGTTTATAATACGAGGGCTGTTTGATAAGTTAGTGACAGTTCTTAATTTGCAGCGTAGTTATTTTGAACTTTTATATACTCAGATAGCCAAGCTGCTATTAGGGAATTATCATCTTGGAGCATCTCCACCAGGATGGTTAATGAATATCATAACTACCTCCAAACCCATTACGACCCGGGCGTAATTAGATCATGCCCAGCAGAGGCGTTAAATGTGATCTTGAATATGATTCCGATTGACATCCAATTAAAGCTAACTGTAGCAAACACGGCCACCAGAATCAAAGAAACTGGACTCTGGAGGACTAGTATCTTCGGACATGGCAGCATTCTAAAGGGTCAAGAGACTAGCAAATCAACAGATTACATAACACCAGTACTGGACTTCAAGAAGAGGTTCGACGTCAGATTCCCGACGCGAAAGGAGTGGGACATGAACAGGATAATGAGAGCAGACGTAGTTGCAATCTATACTGACGGATCCAAGATGGTTCGCGGTGTAGGAGCAGGGGTTTACTCGGACGAACTCGAAGTATCTCTCTCCTATCGCCTAGGCAGCAGAAACAGCATCTTCCAGGCGGAAGTCTTCGGCATCACAGAAGCAGGTAAGGTGTTGAATAATCATCCGAGTCAGCTGGCGGAGGTGTGTATATTCTCCGACAGTCAAGCAGCTTTGCTGGCGATCAAATCGCCAACCGTGAACTCAGAAATCATCAGACAATGCAAAGAAGATCTCAATGCCCTTGCAAGCAGAATGAACATCGCTCTCGTATGGGTTCCCGGACATAGGAACGTATACGGGAATGAAAAAGCTGATAAACTGGCGAGAAAAGGAGCATCAGATGGCGAAGCAGCGGAGGTAGCTGTCAAATACCCCCTCAGCGTTATCAAGAGAGAACTTCTTTTGCGAGCTCAGAACAAGGCTGAAACCAGATAGAAAAATATTGGCACTTGCAAGATTGCAAAGGAAATTTGGACGCGATACGACAAGCGTAGAACGGCCGAACTGCTAAGCAAGCCAAGAACAATGATCTTCAGAATAGCATCGACAATAACCGGACATTGGCCGTTAGGAAACCATGCAAAGAAAATGGGCCCTACAACGTCAGATGCCGAAGCTGTGACCAGGCGAACACAGAAGAGACAGCTTATCATTATTTATGTGAGTGCCCACGATTGGGGTCCTTACGCCACAGAGCACTAGGAAGCTTGGCGTTAGGAAGCCTACGTGACTTGGCAGAAAAGAACATAGACAACATCAGCAGGTTTATTAACGGATCGAACCGAACAGCAGTGGTTCCCATAAGTGGTGTAACAAAATGGCGCAATAGCGCTAATTGAGTTTGAATATGTTGTCACTCAAACGGCACCCAAACCAACCAACCAACCAACCTCCAAACCCTGTCCTCCCGAAGCAAAGTCGGGCTATGTTGGGTATCTGGACACTCAGAAGTGGATGGTAACACGATCGCTGACCATCTAGCACGACAGGATGCCTCCACCTTGACTACATCTCCTGCGCCTTTCTGTGGTATTGCTTGGTCCACAATCAAAACCATGATATACAACGAAAAGCCTTTTCCCGTAATTTATGGATATGGTACAAAAGATCTTATGGACGCAGTAGCCCACCTTTTTGTGAGGAATCCTTACGGGGAAAAAAAATACTTTGAATGCAACACTGCTTTTGAAAACTAAACTTTTTTAAATAGTATAATAATATAATTTTAGTATTTGTTTAACCAAAAGTGAATGCCTTGAGCTGATTTAGCTTTATTGTAAGAGCTTTTAACTTCTAAGTTCCATTTTGATTGTACCTACAAGTCATGACCATCGTTCGGTAAAAGTAATAGAACATGAAAAATCTATCGATAATTATATTCGACCATAGTGATCTCAAAAATTGGTCTATAAGCTTTTGTCCCATTCAACAGATTCTACAGGCCTAGCAATTATTGCCTGTTTTAGACAAAATCAATGTAGAATAAAAAGGCTATCAATCCTTAAAAGCACCTATTACAAGCGCCATTAATCATATTAATTGCGCTTAACAAGACTTATAGGGTATTCACGCTCAAAAGTTGAGCAATTTTGCAACAACAAAATGTACAGGGCTGACTTTCAACTCTCGTTAAATTTTTTTATCTCAAACTCTATTCTCGCATTTAGCTTTCCGATTCCCGTGCTTTATCCAACAACTCTCCAAGTGTCGAAGAGATAATGAAACTACCAACACGTTTTTCCTTTAACGCGATATTTTCTATTTCGTTTTCTGAGCTTCTTCTGATATGTTTTTAAGAGTCATAATCCGAAACTGAATGATCTGCAGAGGCTGCCAAATCATAGTTGGTTGAAGGTAATATTTTGCAAGTGTACTTTTTACACTTATTCCTAATCTTTGTTTTTTAATTCCAAAGCTATTTCCAACATCTCTTCGAATGTCGAAGAGATGATGAAACTTGTAGATCTGAGGCGGCTGCTAACACGTTTTTCTTTGATCGTCATATTTTCTACTACCTGTAAATATATGGAAGTTGTCAAAATGTTTTTTCTAGGTCATCATATTATCTTTTTCGATTCCTGAACTTTTCCTGACATCTTCTCAATCTTTTTTGCTGGATCGCACTATTTGGCAAGTGTTCATACTTAGCAATTTGCTTTTAATGACTCTTTTTTGATTCCTGAGCTTCGTTCAACATCTTCAACATGTCGAAGGCATTATGAAACTTGTAGATCTGAAGAGGCTGCCAACACATTTTTCCATAATCGTCATATTCTCTATTTCGATTTCTGAGCTTCTTTCAACATCTCTTTAAACATCGAAGGGCTAAAACTAGATGATCTAAAGAGACTGCCAAATCTTTTTTTGTTTATCGGTATATTTTTCACCTATATTTTCAAATATATAAATATTTACATCTAAGAAGAAACGCAAAAGAGCTCAAAAACTTCACTATACCAAACTACTCGCTTATTATAAATATTATAAAGGAACCTTGGACATACATGGCGAAGATCGATAAGAAGGAAGATGAACAAATCTGTCAGTGAACTAACTAGTAAACGAAATATAAAAAAATTAGAAAATTTTTGTAGATAGACTAACTAAAGGATAATATTTAAGATGTAACTGACTTATTATACTGCCAACGTAATAATTGAATCCTGAGTGCGACCTCTAGAATATTAGCTAGTCTTTTGGTACTCCGTAGCAACCTAATAATAATCCGTAAAAACCGTCCCGAAAAAAATATGTCTTTTCGATATATTCAGAAATATTATGCTTTATTGCGAAAAAAAAAAAGGTTTATATTTAAGATGTTACTGACTTGTTATACTGCCCTCGTTATAATTTTATCGAGGATTAATGCAGTGCGACCTCTGGAATGTCAGCTAGTCATAGCAACCTCCTTGAAGGTCATGGAATCCATGCTCAACGGAATCCGACTAAAGCCGTAAACAAAAATTCGGTATCTTTCGGAAACAGATGTAACATAATTGAGGTTTCAAGTATCGTAAGACATGAAATCTTTCTCCAAAAACATCAGATAATTGGAAACTATATTAAGCGTCGGGAAAGCACGACATGAGCAGCTTAGAGCTATCGGAGTTAGTCGGAGAAGTTGTTTAAAAGGATTCTTCTCTTAATCGCGGCCCAATCTTAAGAATAATATTCATTTTGATTAGCAGACAGCGCTAGAAAAATTATTCTTCGCTTACACAAAACCTGCAGGATTCAAAACTGATAAATCCGAGCTTTCTAAGCTGTTCCTTTCGCATCCATCTATGTGGAATGTACGAATGTCCTTCTATTGGTATGGTGTCATATTTCGTGAGTAAGCAATACGATGAATCTACGTCGAATTTCGCAAACTTACAGGCTATCAGGGAAATAGAGTTCGCCGTTGTGTAGTAAGTGATCCTTTGGAAGACTTTCAATTCGTTATGCGTCGCACTGCGAGGGTCTGTGAAGTACTTTGCCAAATATACAAACTTTTGGATTTTCAACCATATTGGCTGGATTAGTCCATCATGTCCAGTGTCTTGTTCACTTGATATACCTAGCAGTTCCGTCCATTATTATGTCATATTAAAGTTTGATTGAAAGTTTACTGCATTGTTTTTTGGTAGCTTTTCGGCAAGTGTGTTCCCGGATTCTTGTTGAGACTTGGAACTTTTGTTAGGTAGATGTTCTAGTTGGTATGCGGCAAGAACCTAATTGTGTTTAAATTCAAAAAAATAATCTAGTTACTACAGAGTTGATGGATCTTCTGAAAAGCTGCTTGGAATGTTTAAGGACTGCGCGTCTGATTAGGTCAAATTAATGTAAATTTTCCAAACGAGCTTTTAACCCAACCATTTTAGACTTTTTAAAACTGAATTATCCAAAACAACGAACAGATTTTATAATACCGTAGAAAAATCAAAGCTCTAATTACCTTAGGTACTGACTGATCTCTATATATAAATGTGGTATGTAAATTCTAAAGATTAAATACACACACTTATATACACATACACATACTCGTACATATATGCATATAAATACAGTAGAAGACCTTGAGTGTCAAACGCAAAAGTAGGCGAAATTTCCGCCCACTGTCAGTCAAGCAAAATTCTGCCCACTGTCAAGGCACACACACACACACTCACACAAACAGTCATGGTCATAGTCCGGCCATTTTGCTTCCGTTTGAATAAAACGCATTTTTCAAAGTTGAAAATGCCAATGTGTGCGTACATAATTTATGCGCACACACATACACACAATCATATATATATATATATAGCAACATAAATGTATATATAGATGTGGTGGCAACACTGCCGCACATTTTAATAGAAACGAAATTTTAGTTTCAGTAGCAAAAAAAGGATATAGACCATATTGGTATTATTATTATTCCGAGGCAAAACACAGATATGGCGCTACTTAATCTCTGAAGCAGAGCTATTAAGGCAACCTCTAGCACCGGGACATACGTGTCTGTAAAGTGTACCAAGAGTAAGCCTGAAGGAGACCCTGTGGAAACCTCCGGTGGCTACAATGGTTCACGGATGGATCCAAAACTGAGCAGGGTGCAGTTGTTAAAGTCGTTGGACCCAACATCAGAATCTCTATTGCAATGAGCATCTGGCTCAGCGTCTTTTAAGCAGAGATTCATGGCATAGAGATATGCGCCCTTAATATCTTTCACTAGGGAACTAGGGGAGCTTACATCTGTATTTACTCGGATAGCCAAGCTGCTATTAGGGCATTATCATCTTGGAGCAACTCCTCCAGGATGGTTAATTACTTGCCTTAATTACCTCCAAACCCTGTCTTCCCGGAGCAAAGTCGTACTATGTTGGGTGCCTGAACACTCAGGAGTGGATGGTTACACGATTGCCGACGATCTAGCACGACAGGGTGCCTTCACCTTGACTACATCTCCTGCGTCTTTCTGTGGTATTGGTTGGTCCACAATCCAGACCATGATAAACAAATGGGCTGCAGGAGAACATGGGAGATACAAAAAACTGCGCCTAACGATTTTAAACTCTGTTAGCTAAAAAGAAAGAAAAATTTAAGCGAGCCGAAAATTAAGAAGCGGAATAGCTTGGAAATCCCCCAAACATTTTTTTTTCAAAAACAGAAATTTTCTGAAGCTTAAAATATTAAATTAATCATCGTAATATAGTATCTGAAAGTGTTAGTTAACGAATTCAAAACTTACAACCAAAGTAGGGGATGACTTTGGCCTCACCAAGAAAGATGCTGCAGATCTAGCAAAAAATAGGCCTGCAGCCAAAGGATGAACTGCTAACTGAGTACAGGTTCAATCAAAACTTTGATACCAAACTCAGCACAGAAGAGGCTTGGAACTATCTTGCGCCAGTTCACCCTATGATCACATCAAGGCTGGTCAAAAACGTGAGAGCGTCACTGTATAAATTATGATCCAGGAATAAGCTCGCGAATAGATGGGTTCCAGGACATAACAACATTCCTGGAAATGAGCTGGCATATAAGCCTGCAAGGACCGGTGCAGCAACACCGCTAATCGATCCTGAACCACACTGTGGGATTGGTAATCACATGGTATGGGATCTACTGAGAGTAGAGGAGAACAGCAAAGACTGTTTCACTGGACACAGATACCAGTCAAAAACCCTCTCTCCAACTACAACCTTAAGAGGTTCAAAGTCATGTTAACTCACGGGAAGAACACCGTGAGAATCCTGACCTGTCGCTTCTGTAGCATGGAGGAGAAAACTTCTTCGCATGTATTATGTGAAGTATATGGCACTCCCCGGTAAAAGAAACAAGCTCCTGGCCATGAACGTTCTTCCAGCGGAGATCGTTGTTACCATAAGTCCAAACAAAATACTGCAGTACATGCAGGGCTTAGGACTTTTGGGAGAGCTCTGAGCCAAGAAGGGGGTACAATAGATCCACTTGGTACATTTCTACAGCCAATAATAATAATAATATTAATAATTACAACCAAAGTGGCGAAAACTCAATACATTTTAAGTGTACGTAAAATTATGTACGCGAGTGTACCTTCGAGCAGTTGGTAAACAACAGCCTCCCAGCATAAGCCAACCCTATGCCAATATTGAAACTTTCAACTACACACACACAAACACGCACAGTCACACACAAACACACACACACAGACATGTTTTAAATTTTGCGCACTAAACGTGAGCGCAGATATGCATATATATACATATATATACATTCATATATGTACATGTGTGTGAGCGCGTGTAAGCCTGTGTGTGAGTTGGACCACTTTCACTTTTCACACAATACAACAAAGCACAGCCCCCAACTCTCGCACACATACACTCCCGCAAACACACACACACACACACTTATACGCTGTGAAGAGCAAGAGAGAAACGCACGCATGCATAACCATAAGTCCGACACAGCAGTCCGTCCATTTGCACCGTGGTGCGGCATTCGATATATTGCTATATAATAAGCACAAATTGATTTTCATAGCATACTTAGCAGCGCCGAGCACACTGTGCGCCTTTTGCTGCTGGTCGAAACGATAAAAAAGCTTAGGCTTATGCTTTCACACATTTTAAGCTGCCAGCAAACCAAACAACACACAGGTTCAACTTGCACAAATACATACGCACACATATATACATATACTTGTGCATACATATATGTATACGCATGCAGTGGCGTAAGTAGTACTTTTGCAAGGGGTGTCTGTATTTAGTATTAAATTTGTTACATCTATCTGTCTTTGAAAGTATCAGAGCCGATGTCTCCGAAGAAGCGATCCCAAGACACTTGGGACTGAGAAGCAAGACAGCTACGTAACCTCTTAGGGGAACTTAAAAGTGATTTCTTCGAGCAAAACCTGACTTTCATAGACTACACAGTCGATGCGAACTACTCTCTATGGAAATGCACAAAATCGCTTAAACGACAACCCTTTAGACAGCTTCCTGTTCGATATCCTGTTGGTGAACTTGCTAAAAACGAAAGGAAACAAGCTAATGCTTTTGCATACCATCTTGAGCATCGTTTCAGTCCTTATGACTTACTATGTTAGAGCAGAGTAGGAAGACCCACCAGAACCTTTAGACCCCACTGCAGATGTCCCCACATATTAACCCTATAAGGATTGAAGAAATAACTGAAGCGATCCAATCATTGCCGAAAAATAAAGCTCCGGGTATTGATAGAATTTGCAATGCTACGTTAAAACCCTTGCTTACAAGAGTGCTACTTTATATAGAACTAGTGAGCCCGGCAGACGTTGTCCTGCCCAAACTTTTGAAATAAATAAAATAATAAAGTGAATAAACATTGTAAGATTCTCTAGTTAGCTTATCTAGAAATCTAGAATCTAAAATTAGTTTGCAGCTCGATTCAAACTTGCACCATTATTAGTCGAATGTCGCGCTTCACGGGTCTATCTTAACCGATTTCTTTCACGTTCATTGCGATCTTCACGTTCCTGCGCAGTACGATTAGATTGATATAAATAATTTGATTCGTTTCATTTCTTCCAATTGAAATACATCATGCATTGATCGATTAGAAGACGGAATTCCCAATTGTCCTAATGCTTTATTAAGCATCATCAAAACATAGATCTTGAATAAGAATTAAAGCTTCATTGTAAACTTCGAGACAAAATATCTTCTGATAAATAATCTTGATATTTTATTCACAATTCAGATGGATTTGATGGAAAACATGTTGCCAAAATAATCGTAAATAGAACACGTATTTGATATGGATGAGCATTAATAGCAGCATTTCCTAAAGTTCGATCCCAGTGCAAATCATTCTCTCGATACGTTGCACACAATACGCCATTCACTGTTCTCAATAATTGAAACGATGTTGGACCTCGATCATTGACTAACAACAATACCAGTTTTTGTATATATCTCAAGAACCAATAAACACAAATACATCGCAATAGGCTTAAAACCACCGTATTGACAACCCCTAAAATACGCAAAAAACAGATTTGAAACTCATCGACGCGTTCATGAGAACATCCGTCACACGTAAAACGTAAGTTTCTTTTTTATATATAGGAAAATTTTTAATGCTATTATCAGCCTCCAAGTCTTCCCAAAGTAATGGAAACTAGCAGCGATTGTAATGATTCACAAGTCAGACAAACCTAAAGCTGATCCTGAGTCGTATCGGCCAATAAGTCTTTTACCCTCCCCTGTCTAAATTATGGGAGAGGACTATTGCGAATCGAATTTCTGCTATTATAAGTGAATGAAATATCTTGCCGGATCACCAATTCGACTTTCAAGAGGGACACGGCACTGTGGAACAGGTCCACAGATTAGTGAAGCGCACCATGCAGGTTTTTGACGACCTGGAGTTCTCCAACGCTGTCTTCATTGACATGCAGGAAGCTTTCGATTGGGTGTGGCACGATGGTCTACTTTGCAAAGTTAAAAACCTTTTGCCTGCACTGTACTATAGCCTTTTAAGGTCATATCTGGAAGGACGAGAGTTTAAAGGAAGGTAAGGGACATTTAGTCGTCCAATTATAAAATGAGAGCAGGAATGCCGCTGGGCAGTGTTCTGGGTCCGCTGCTCTATTCCTTGTGTATTTCTGATATACTCAGCCCTACCTCTGAACATATGGATGCTCCCTCTAAGGCAATTATTGCGACATATGCAGATGATATCGCAGTCATTTATAATGCCAAAAATAACGTAGAAGCAAGTATTGGACTCCAAGGGTATCTTGATACTCTCGCAGCTTGGTGCAAACGGTGGGATTTAAAGGTTAACCCGCTGAAAACAATAAACCCATGTTTCACCCTCAGAAGACTGAAGCATACCCCTTCAATCCAGCTAGAGGGAGTTAACCTGGAGCAGCCGTCACAAGCTAAGTACCTCGGCATCACTTTGGACACCTTACCTGGAGGTGTGGCCACAAGCTACAGTAAAAAAATAACGTCAAAGACTGCGGCACTGCGTTGGCTCAATAATAGGAGAAGCACCTTGCCGCTGAGATGCAAAAGAGCTGTATACGTGCACTGTATTCTGCCGATATGGCTTTATGGAGTGCAGACCAACTGTCCCTGTTATTTCCACACTCCATAAAGGCCTCAAAGTATACAGTTGAAGAACAAATTGGAAGGCATGCATCCCACCCGGCGCTAAACCATGGCTGTTGACCCTGCCCGATGATTGACCCTTTATGCGCTAATGATGTCTACCGCATTCTATGAAATGACAAACTTAGCTCTACGGCTTGGTAACCCTAGGTCAGAGATTCCACTGTCTCGCTCATGTTGTTTGTATGGAAGAAGAACTCCTGGGAGTAAGGTTTTCAATGCTGTTTTTGCGGTACCCCACAAAAGGGTTAGACCGTGCCTGCTTTGGAGTACCAGGTTATAGGCTCAATGGTTACCTTTGGTATCACGGAAACGAAGACGCCTCGAGAAACCTTGCTGTTGTTTGGCCGGTGAAGAAGTAGATGACATCTACCGCATTCTATGAAATGACAAACTGAGCTCTACGACTTGGTATCCCTAGGTCAGAGATTCCGCTGTCTCGCTCATGTTGTTTGTACTGCAAAAGAAGCTCCTGGGAGTAAGGTTTTCAATGCCGTTTTGCGGAACCCCACAAAGGGTTAATCCAGAAAGAACCAAGTTATAGGCTCAATAGCTACCTCCGGAGCCTGCTCGTAAGAGAATTACTCCCTGCGCGAATTCATGACGTAGTTTATTTTATGTGAGTCGGCAGTGCTCTAGAAAACGAGTCGGAATTTTTTTATCAAATTCTTTTCAAGACCATAGTTTGGTTTGATTTCAGTTTGATTAAGTTCCTTATTGCTGACGTCACTGCCTTTTATTCCCTTAACCCCCCTATCTACGCCACTGTCTGCGTCTAGCATTGAGCCTGCTTATGCGTAATTTAGGGTGTTGTGCGTCGTGGCTTCCTAAAACATACGTTCGTTGGTCTATGTAAATATATATGTACCATATATACGCTCTATGTATATAGTATATGCAGAGGCACGCACATATGTGACCGAAGGACGCAGAGACGGACGGACGGACAGATCGACCAACAGGAGCTTCTGTTGCTGTCCAGCTTTTGGTTGCTTTAGGAGCAGCCGCGACGTCGTTTTGATTTTGCATGGACTTTTTGAAAATTTATGCGCTATTTGAAATGTAACGCACGTGGCTGAAGAGTACGTTGGGAAATTTGAAAAATTAAGCAGCCTTTTCCGTATGACTGTAAATATTTATGTGTATGCGTGAGTGCGTGTGTGTGTGTGTGTGAGTTTGGCTTTAAAATTTTTGCTACATGAATTGAGTTATTATGCTGAATAACTGTGGCAAAACTCATTAGCTTAATGGCAGGACGAGACAGGATACGCTTTCCACACATGGGCACAACTAATTCAGAGACATGTCATAAATGTCAAATGCGTCCGTCTATCTGGCCTGTAATTAATCGCTTTGGCCCAAAGGGGACGCCACCAACAACAACACACAGCCAAACACACGCAGGACCTGCTCCTGTACCAATTATTATTGTCAAATGCAAACTGCTTACACTTAAGTGCAAAAGTTTGTGCACATTTAAACAAATTTATTAACTTTTAAAATTTAAAAAATTTAATTTGGTCTTATTTTAATAATTTTTCGGTCTTATACAGTAGTGGATCGCGATATTAGGGGCACTTCGCGTATGCCGAGCTTTAGGCATACAGGTTGCGGATATTGAAAGGCCTTCAGATATGAAGGTTAGCTGCGAATAACCAATAAGCAGTCCCGTGCAGCGTTCAGCGGCTAGGAGGGGAGAGTCTCAAAGAGGTTTTTGGGTGGCACCGAACTCCTTATAAATCCTGAGTGTCTAAGATTCTCCTAGCGTCATGGCGAGTGATTTGTTGAAGGCACGGTAGCGGAGGAGCTCCTCGCGAGCCAACGATACCGTCAACAGACTTCCCGGAAGTTTACTGTGAACATGTGCTTAGTCATCAGAGGATGGTAGTTCCTACTAAGCTTCCGCTTTGTGCTTACATCTATTGCGAAAAAACTACCAACCTGAATAAGAGTTAATTTAAACATAGATCAAAACGTAATGATTAGAAAGTCTCCAAGGGGTAATCGTGTTTCGAGAAATCCCCCTGCTCCGGCAGCCTGCACATCGGATTTGGAGGTGCAAAATTCATGTCACATTAATACAAATTCACCTATAGCAGAAACCTCAAAAATACACAAGATTTGAGGCCCTATGCTCCAATCGGAGATAAAGGAATTGATGATGATGTTACAGTAGTGGAGAAAAGTATTTTGACAATGCTGAGCGAAATTTAATAGAGCTTATATCTAAAAACTGAGAGACGTTACGAAATCCATTTTACTTTTGAGAGAGAGAATCTATTATTAAAAACGATTTGGAATTTTTTTTTACATTATTTTTAATGTGAGATTATGATTTTTTAGGTGGCCCTTAGAATCCTGAAATTTTATCAAAAAATAAGTTTTAATAATATAAAAGTAATGCACGATAGTTTTGGGAAGACAAATTATGGATAAATACAATAGCTCATTTGAAAATCCTAGAGCGAAAAAATTGGATTTATTTAAGGTAATTAAAGAATGGTTGGGAAAAACCAAAGCCTATAAGGATAAGTGTAGCTCATGATGGAGGTTTATTTTGCTTTCAGTATTCTAAAGCTACTTTGACTTAGATGATTTAGTACTAAAGACAAATATTTGCACATCCTAAATGACCGAGGCTTCCACTTTAGGTCGCAGAGTCATTGGACTTTTTATGGTACAGGATAATGCCCATACGATCCGATTTTTTGACAGAAGTCAATACATATTAATTGGCTACCTTTAAGCTTGGATCTTATCAAAGTAGAAAAGTTTATTTGACTTCAGCCTATTAAATAAAAAAATTGATCAAGAACGCGAGAAAAAAATGCTAAAATTAATTCCTGAACTTTTGCAAAAGGTCTCTGACGTCAAAAGAGTGTTAACTTTTTATTAATTTTATTGAATCTAAAACAGTTTTTTTCTTTCATTTTTGATACTATTTTGTATTGTCAAAATACTTTTGTCCAATACCATTTATAAGAAATCGTTTTAATTTCCTAGCCTAATATTAAAAATAATAAACTTTTGCTTATCGAGGAACATATTTTTCATTATTCTCAACAAAAAAAATTGTATATAATCAGTAAATCATAAGAAATTGCCAAATAAATTTATTTTTACTTATGTCAAAATACTTTTTACTTTTAAGTAACAAATTTAAATATTTTTTAATAACTTGTTGCAAAATTGTAAAATTAATTGCAGCCTAAAGTTCTGCAAAAAGTATAAATTTGAGTTGTAGCTTAAAATGCGAATTTTTGTGGGATCATTTCTTTGGAATCGATAATGCAAACAAATATGCCTTTCTACTTAGAACTGCTTGGACTGCTTGCTTTGAGTATGGCTAGCTGTATTTTGACAAGGCAAATTTTAACAAAATTATCATGATTAAGTTTGGCATTCGAAAGATTTGAAGTGCTATGAAGACTAGTTAAAATCGGTATTAAAAACCGTCGGCAGTTAGAGTATTTTTCGAGCAGACCTCCATAAGCTTTTATAAGGGCAATATAAAGCACCCCAAAATAAGAATATTTACAAAGTTTTCGTAATTTAGTTTAAATTTCGAAAGTTTTCAAAACTTTCTAAGAGCTATGAAGGCAAGTAGTCATCGGTATGAAAAACCCTCTGCAATTCGACTACTCCGAACAGGTCCTAAAAAGCTTCCAAAGGGCAACTTTTAAAGCTCTCCATTAAAAATTAATCCTAAAGATATCGTGACTAAACTCGACATATGAAAGTTCAAAATCAAAATATTTTCACCTCTTTCGCAACCCAAACTTTTAACAAATCTTTTCAAGTGTATTAAACTTTTTTTAAATATATTTTGCTATACATATTTTGTGAAACAGGCAGAGCCGAAAAAATCCCGAATGCTTTTGGACATCTCAAACCACTTATACCCATTTCCATCCAAAAATTAAAGCAAATATTTATAAAGGTATCGAGATTAAATTCGATATGCGAAAGTTTTCAAACGTATTCAAGCCGTATGGGGCTATCAAAATATATCGAACTATTTCGCAACCCCATTTTCACTACTAAAAAATGCTAAAAAATTTTAATACGATTAACAAATCTTTTCAAGTCTAATGCAATTTTTAAAATAAATTTTGTTACACATTTTTTATGAGTCGAGCAGCACCGGAAGTTCCAATTATTGTTGGACATCTTAAGCAATATCGAATGTTTTTCTCAAACAACTTATACCACTCCCCACCAAAATTTAAGACAAATATTTACAAAGATATCCTGACTAAATACGATATCGAAAGTTTTCAAGCGTTTCGAAGACGAATGAAGCTATCAAAATATATTGAACTATTTCGCAGCTAACTTCCAAGCAGTAACGAAAGAGTTCCAATAATAGATCTACTAATATTTTCAATCTGAGTAAATATTTGAATATAAATTAACATCGTTAAAAACGAATTTAATTATAAATATAGAATGTATGTGATTATGGACACTTGGACGATTATTTTAATTAATTTTAGATTAACAGCTTTTAGGTAACAAATAAAAAATATTGCGACTTACCTGCATAACTTATTCAATTGTAGTTCATATAAAGTTCATTATTATTCTATTAAATTATTATTTGTTCCAATTTGGCTGGCTACAGGGCATCACAACAACAAGAACAAAAAGCACGGATTACACACACTTTAAAAAAAAAAAGCTTACAAAAACACTCACACTAAAGCAGAACGAGCGGTTTTTAATTTAACACACAATAGACATGCCGCTTACACTTATTGACTTACTGCATTTAAAAAAAAGAAGCCAAAGAGGGCAAAGAGATTAATTTGTGCTATTTGCACACACACGCGCGCGCTTGTAAAAAAAAAAACATAAAAAAAATTTGCCTCCCCCTTTACACTTTTTACTGCAAGCTTTTATGCGCAAACAGTTCAATTGTGGCTCTCTGCACACACACACGCACGCATGCGCTTGCACTTATTATAATATATTATTATTATTAATAATATACATGCATACATACATATATGCATATATTCACTGCACTAAAAAAAAGCATAAAAAAAAACACAAAATTGACCGACAGTAGCGCGTACCCTTTCGCACTCATGCTCATTACACGAAACTTCAATTTGCCTTTCTTCTCACTTTTCACTGCCAACTTTCATGCGCATTTTATTAATTTTCTTGATTTACTTATTTAAAACATAGCTGCGCTTAAGCTAATTATTTCATAGCATTGCTAATTATTTGACTAACTAGTTTAAAACATTGCAACACTTTTTTGGTACGCGTAAACTTATTAATTTTGCAT
Organism: Chymomyza amoena; assembly: GCA_037043745.1. Lineage (NCBI taxonomy): Eukaryota > Metazoa > Arthropoda > Insecta > Diptera > Drosophilidae > Chymomyza > Chymomyza amoena. The sequence continues at coordinate 147,679 of JBAMAX010003675.1, read as the reverse complement.
TAAATTGCAGCGCGTGACCGACCGTGTCAAATTTGCGATTTACTGATTTTTATTCTCTTTTGTTTCACTTTTCTTTTGCTGAGCAGCATTAGAACAACAAAGTGACATGCACACATGCATAACGTGCATATGTCAAATGTGCATGTATTGGGTCTCTCACTTTTTTTACGCTCACAAATTAAAGCGCTCCAGCCGGCAATGCAGTAGCTTTGTTGTTGTTGAGATGGCTACCAAATAAGATCGTGCTGCAAAGGACGTTGTAAAAGCAGGTGCGGGGGAGGGGTTATCAAAAACTGTTAGACACTTGACTGCAGCAGAGAGCGGGAGTCACCGAGAATATGCGTGTGGTAGAAATATGAGAGAGTTACACGAACAACAAAGCCAAGCAGCATTAACCCTCTAATGCCTAATAGTGCCTTAAGGCACTTAGCCTTAGTTAGCAAATAATTACAAACAAAAAACTTTTACATATTTTTTTTTGTGCATGTTTTTAATATAAATACAAAGACTTAAAGGATTTTAAAAGGTTTAAGGCTTTTTTTTTGGCCAAATTGATGGCCTTAACAACTAGCACTCTTTTTTTCTATTTAGTTATTAGGTTGTCAAAAAAGTCTTGCGGTATTTCCGCAAGCTTGTCTTTGCAAGCGCGTAGTTCTAGTTGTATTCGCCGCATCGGTTCACGCTAGAGCTTTTTGGAAAGCTCTTTTCACGTGCTAACACGTGTTTGATTAATTGTTGTTTGCTTTTAGTCGTTCGTGAGTTATTGGCTCTCCGAGTTTTTTGACAATAGGGAAGCAAGCTTCTATAAGAGGGGCATTATGAAGTTGGCATCTCGTTGGGAACTCGTCATCGAACAAAACGGCGCATATTTGACTTAAATCGCATTATTATAACCAATTTTATGAACAATTGAAAATTCAATAAAAATACCGCAAGACTTTTTTGACAACCTTATATTATATTATTCAATTCAATTTAATTTATTCACACAAAAACTTAGACGTTATGGATACATGTGCAGTTAAATTTTGTTAAATTCAGAGTTCAGGCTAAAATATGTAACCTTTGTACTGAGTTATTAAATTATAATGGATATATGTACAAGGTGTGTTCAAAAGTAATGTAACTTATGCAATTTCGCGGGCAACGTATTTTCGATTATCGATTTTTTTTGTTTTGTTGTGTTGGTTGATAGTCTTCCCGAACAGCTGCACCAATTTCAAGTGAATGGCATTTTTTGTTTGGTTGTGAGAGGCGTAAAGGTTATAAGTGTTTTGCGTGCTATCGAAAAATGTGGATCAACGGATTTTTTTGTGTAAAAAATAAAATTTAGTGCTCCGTAACACTTGAAATGTTGACAGTAGCATACGGTGAAACTGTTCTGAGTAAAAAAAATGTTTACAAGTGGTACAAACTCTTCCAAGATGGCCGGGAAGATGCCAATGTAAAAGTCTCGCTCTGGACGCCCAAGCACGTCAACAACTGATAAAAACGTTCAAGCAGTGAAGAAAATTTGGTTTGGAAAATCGTCGAATCACTATCAGAGAAGTTGCTGAGGATGTTGGTATAGCGTTTGGCTCGTGCCATGAAATTATTTCTAACGTTTTGGGCATGAGACGTGTGTCAGCGAAGTTTGTTCCGAAATTGCTAAATGACGCTTAAGAGCTGTTGAATGACGTCAACGTCGACCCAGATTTACTCAAATGGGTCATAACTCGTGACGAATCATGGGTATATAGTTATGATATCAAAACCAAAACCCAATCGTCCCAATAAAAGCGGCCAGAAGAGCCAAGACCGAAAAAAAAAATCGACGAGCACGCAAAACACTTATAACCTTTACGCCTTTCACAACCAAACAAAAAATGCCATTCACTTGAAATTTGGTACAGATGTTCGGGAAGAGTGTACCAACACAACAAAACAAAAAAATCGATAATCGAAAATACGTTGCCCGCGAAATTTAAAACCTTGACCTTACTTTTTGGACACACCTCGTACATAACTTTAATGCTAATTTTTTAATTTAAAAGCCGATTATTATTTACCTTTTTACAACAAATATTTTTACAATGGGCATTAGACGGTTAAGCGACAGTTACATTGAACAATTTTTTTATAATCATTTTTTTCTATTTCTTTTTGTTCTGCTTTCTTAAGCGCTCAGCGCAAAGGGATTACTATTGATGTTGTCCTATTCGCACTACTTATGCGTTGGCAGAGGGAAGGTGATAGCTATATTAAGCTAACAGTATTAATACAGTAAAACTAGACAACAAAATGGCCGGACCAGGTAAAAATTGCATGCTGAAAAAAGTCTAAAACCAAAATGGCGACCTTCGCCCCCGTAAGGTTTTTCGTTATTTTGACATAAGTTTGAGCCTAATTATCTCGAATTCGATAAATCGTACATCAAAATTTCCAAGGCAAAAAATGTTGAAAATTGAATTTAAAATTTTATGCGTAAAGGAAGCTTTAACCAAAAGTTCGTATTTTAGGCGATGGAGGGCGTCAAAGTTGCTAAAACGCAGTTTTTTCCATTTTAAACCAACCCCTTGCTCTGCTTTAAGCGTAAATAAATCTTTATAATTATAAAAATACGACAAACAAAATATAAAATATGATAAAGTATTTATTACTGAACATAATTTGAGTTTTTGTCCATAAAATAGAAACTTTGGAATTTGATTTAAAAATGTTTGCCTTTATTAACAATTGTAATTTTCTATTTTTCTAAAATCGTAATTTTAATTTTTAATCGAAAACTCGTAATTCTAGAATATTTATTTTTCGTTGTGAGCTTATTTATGCATTTTTGTTATTTGTATAATTTTTGGTCTCGTTATTATTTTTTACGTTTAATTTACGTTTTAATTTACGTTTTATCAAAAATAAATCTATTTTTATATAGATTGTAATAATTTTTGGTCTTGTTTGGCATTTAAGAATACTTTTCAGGAAACTTTGCTGCAACTTGAATTTTTTATTTTTTTTTATTTTGTTAATTAAAAGCATTTATTATTCAGAATTTTTAGAATGTTTGATTATATCTTCTGAATTTTGCAACTTATTTTAATTATTCTTGGTCCTGCTGTAAATTTAAAATTTAAGAACATTGAAATTTCATTTGCCTTTTTTTTCATAAGATTTAAGATTTTTGACCTTTATATAGTAAATATTTGGGTTTTTTTTTTAATTTAAAATTTTGAAAACTGAAATTTAAGAATTTTTGTCTTAATTCCTAGTTTAGAAATTATTCGCCATTTTTTGAGAATAATTGGTTTTAGTTTTATAAATTTTGGTACTGTTTTAAACATTTAAACATTTCTTAAGAATATTTAATAGTATTTTCAGAAATTTGGATCCTAATGTATTTATTCTTGGTCTTTTTTTAATTTTTAAATTTAAGAACATTGAAATTGTACTTTTCTGTTTTTTTTAATAAGATTAAGATATTGGGTTTTTATTGTAATAAACATTTGTGTTCTTTATTTTTTAATTTAAAATGCTGAAAATAGCATTTATAAATTTTTGTCTTTCTTCTTAATTTAGAAATGGTTCGTAATTTTTTACGAATAATTGGTCCTTTTTTTAATAAAATTTGGGACTGTTTTAAGTTTTTAATTAAAATAAACGCAGTCCGCCGTTCGTGCACAGACTTATGCCCCCTAGTGTATATAGCGGACAAAAGTCTTTCCATTTCCCCTTACTTATGATCCCAAAAGCATTTTAAAACGAGTGGGTTGGTTATAGTCAGGATATCCCTTTATAATTTACTCCTTTTTCATGTTTTACTCGCTTTTAAGCATAAACAGTTTAAGATTTCTACGGGTTAAGTTTTGGGGTACGCCATGTAAACTGTTTTGCGGATAGGCGGTCCCGCCAACAGTTTTTTTAAAGTCAATTTCCAAAATCATATTTTTAAATGTAATAATCATTTGAAGAAATATTTCCTTTGGCGACTCTAAAGACTAAAGAAACCATTTTTACAAAATTTCTTATATTAACAAAGTCTTTTAATTATCACCATTTTTAACTAAAAAAAAATGGCGTACGTAAAGTCGGGCGCAGACGACTTTGGGGTACCCTGTACCACTAGCTTGCAATAAAATCCGGTTTCTTCACAAAAAACCAAAAACAGAAGAATTTTAAAGAAAAACAATTTTTTTTTTGACCAATCGTTCCTATGGGAGCTATATGATATAGTCAACCGATTTCAATAAAATTTGACACAGTTCTTAAATACCTTAAAAAGGATCGGAATGCCGAATTTAGTTCAAATATCTTTACAAACAAACGAAAAACATCAAATTTTTTATAAAAAACGTGTTTTTGGACCGATTGGTCCTATGGGAGCTATATGATCTAGTCAACAGATTTGGATTAAATTCAGTACAGTGCTTAGGAACTATCAAAAACTTACGAATATCAAATTTGGTCCCAATAACTTAACAAACAAACGAAACACAACAAATTTAGTTAAAAAATCGATTTTTTGGAAGATCGGCCCTATGGGAGCTATATGATATACATAGTCCACCGATTTGGTTCAAATTTGGCGCATTGCTTAAGTGCTCTAAAAATTTCCAAACGCCAAATCTGGTTACGATATCTTTGTTAAAAAACAAAATATAGCGAATTTTTCTTTAAAAAGTTATTTTGGCCGTTCGGTCCTATGGGAGCTATATGATATATTCAACCGATTTTGATCAAATTTGGTACAGTGATTAGGAACTATAAAAAACTTTCGAATACCAAATTTGGTTACGATATCTTCATAAACAAACGAATTATTCATCTAAAACTTTTTTTTTGTCGAGGTCGTCTCAAACACCCACATGGGAGCTATATAATTTATCCCCGATATCAAAAAAATATAATAAACTTGTCTCCTATGGAATAATATGGGATATAATGTGAAAGTTTGGTTCCTCTAGCTCTTACCATCTCTGAGATCTAGGCGTCCACACGGACAGACAAACGGACATGGGTATATCGACTTCTCTATTCACCCTGATCATATTTTAGGTAACTTTGGGATGTCTCCGACGACTCCTTCTATATGTTACATACATTTTCGGCTTGCAAAACTTAATATACCCTTTTACCATACGGTACAGGGTATAATAAGCTTAACTTTTGCGAAGCACAAAATATCTCCTTTAAGGCAATTAAAAAATCTCTTTCAAATTATATTTAATAAAAGATATATAAATTATATCTTTTGCATTATATTTCAAAGAAACTTTATTATTCTCTATTATCTACATTTCAAGATGCGTTTTGTTTAATTTAAAATAAATTTGTTTCATTTGTTATTCAAAATTCGATCAAAAATTTGTTTATCGATTTATGCAGCTCAAACAGCTGAGCAGCAGCCATACAAAAGCTGCATGATTTGGCCAACACATTTTTATTATTTTCAATATACAATTTGCGCATATTTTTATTGTTTTTTTTCAAAGAAAGTTGATTGGAAAGCCTTACATATATTATTAAGCAATTAAATGTACATAAATCGCTTTTGCTTTGTGAAAAATTATACAATAAAAAATGTATTTTTAATTGTTGAGCAGTTATTTTTTAAAATGAAACTTACAGCCGTCAGCTTTTAACAGCTTAGTAAAATAACTCTAGTGTAGTACCGTACGCTAACTGATTTATAAAATTCCAGCTTTTGCTAACATTTTTTTATGCCTTCAGGCGCACTCACCCAATTTAACAACTTTTTGTTTTATTTGTTTTATTAAACTAACTCCCTTTGTGCTTTGCAAAATTTGACAGCACTGTTTGCCTACGTTGCCAACTATTTGTACGTTCATTTTGCGAACTGGTTCATTTTGCAGCATACAGCTTTTTGTTTGGTGCGCAATATTTCACAAAGCGCAGCGCGTCGCGTTTACAAGTTCGAAAAAAAAATCTATTATTACTGTGCCAATTTATTCAAACTTTTAACTACAAAAATAAAATATTTTGTGCGTGTTTATAGCTGAAATAAGCCAAGCAATATGTCTGGCAACAGCAATATAAATGGCATGGAGCTGGCGCAGCTGCATCACAACGATGCAGCCTTGCAGCACGCCATCGACTATGTGCGGGAATTTAAAGCGCAGGCGGCCACTTATCATCTGCTGAAGACAGAGGAGTCCTTGGTGCAGCTGCAACGCACCATTGCGCTGTTGGGCACCAAAATACATTGCTTTGCGCCGGCGCATCTGGAGCTGGCGAAATTCTTTTTGGATTTGCACGCCTTGATGGGCGCACTCGATGGCGACAATGATGTTTTGTGGGCCTGCGTTGGGCTATTGCAGCACTGCAGTCGTAATCTGGAGACGCGTCGCGCCATTGTGGAGCAATATTGCTATGTGCCCTTGTTGAGCTACCTACTAAAACGCACAGCGCGTCCGGATCGTGTGCGACGTTTGCTAGTGCTGCTGCAGGATCTAACCTATGGCATACGCATTGCCTGGGAGGAGCCGTATTTGGTAGTGCTGTTGGAATATTTGGTGGATATGGTGCATCAGGCGGAATGTGATCCCAGCGAAGCCATGGATACAGATGTGGAAAACTCACACGCTTTGCTGGCGCTCTCCATATTGGTGAACCTCTGCTATAAGAACTTTGTGGCCTTGTTTCTGTTTTTGCGTACTGTCAATATATCCAGCTTTAGCAGACGCATACAAGGCTTCGGCTTGCTGGCCTACAAAATGCTTATTATATTGTCCGAGGATGTGCATGCCTTTGAGCAACGCGAGCTGCATATGTTCCTGCGCACCGCCTTTGCTTCTATGGACAACTGCCTGGTGCTGTGGAATGTGCCGCAGCTGCGACATATTGTGGACTTTTTGCTGGACTCGCAATGCCATGAGGGACTGCATTATGCGATGCTGACGCACAGTCACTACTGCGAGGACATTGAACGCGTGCTGGATGTAAGTTAATTGGAAACATTCCCCCTTTACTTTTTGTTTACTTGACTCCATTTTGCTTGCAGCAAATCGATGCGCGACGTGATATGAACGATTCTAATGAGGACACACGCAAGCATCAGCAGATCTGCATGGAATTGGTCTTTAAAATCATCAGCTATGTGCTACAACTAAGCCTAGACAGCAAGAGCAATAATATAATCAGTCTGGATGCCATAACGCCGCGTATTTATGAGCTGCTTTGTAACTGGCTAGATGCTGAGCTTTGTGGCGTCGCCGCCATTGAGTTGCTGTCCATGCTGCTGCGTGTGGACCGGCGCTGCAGCATTGCACAGCTTATAGCACGTGAGCCCAGCACGGTGGTCAAGTTGGTGGCCAGCGCTGAGCGTGCCGATAGCAAACCTGCGCATATTACATCCATTTTACGTTTGCTGCTAACGCTGCTGCGCGAGCCCAAAACTGAGAAGCTAGTGCTGTCCAAGATCTCGGAGTCGTACTTTGACAAAATACTAGCTGCGCCGCTGGCCTTAAAGCCGGAGCTGCTCAGCAAGCAGGCCATAAGTCAACAAGAGATAGACAAATCCATATTTTGTGTGCTGCTGCTCATCAACTTTGCCAGCATTGCCAAAAAGGCTTACTTTGACAAATGCTGCGCTTTGTTGGAACTGCCACAGCTACAATATGCCTTGGCACGCGCCATGCTGGGTGGCAGTGAGCAGGTGGCCGCTGCGGTGTTCCAAATAGCACAATTTGAACATTTTCCACGCGCCGCCGTGGCCAAGGTAAGTTTGTCTGGCATATAATCCACATAAAACCAACAAATCATACCAAATCCCTTTCAGCTCGTGGCCGAGATTAGCTGCTTGCAGAATGCCACACAGCCTGCTTGCAACAGCCAAACGGACATGGAGCAGTGGCGCAATCTAAATACCATACTCAAGAATCATCGTATCTTCATTGATAAGGAACAAACACAGCGCGTAGGCGCTCTGATAGACAGCATATCCTTAACGCTACAAAATAATGATCTGCAGCAGGCGCCCGTTTCACAAATCATTGAGCTGTATAATCATCGCATTGAGAGCCTCAATTGTGGCATACATAATATGCAGCAAAGCCTGGAGCAGGCCAGCAGTCAGGTTTCTAGCTTAACGCAGCTGAATAATGTGCAGAATGCAGAATTGGAGCGCTTTCAGAGCAAAAACTTTGAGTTGTTCATCAGCCAGGAAAGGTAAGCGTAAGGTTTGGAAGGCAGGAAATGTTGGTACATTTGATTTTTTTTGTATTTACAGATTGCAAACACAGATCAAGGATTTGAAACAGCAAACCAATGAATTGAAAAGCAATATGACAAATCTGTTGAAGCAGTTTTCGGAAAATTCGGAGCAGTTGCAGGCTAAGGATCGTCGGCTGGCTGTTAAAACCGCTGAAATGAAAGGTATAAAAAGACTAACTAGTTAGAGCTAAGCTAAATGTGAGGGAACAACTGCACAGTGAGTTTTAGGATTCAGAAAGTATCCCAAGGGAGCTCTTAGCCAAATGGCGGATGTTCTTGAATCTATTCAGATGATAGTAGCCTAAGAGCTGCTTGGACTCTTGTAAGCCAAGCAACATTTGCTGATAGTTTAGTCGACGTCCAGATTGACTCTTTGAGCCCATTCCCCGATAATATTAGTATCACAATCTTTCTTTTTTATGCGTAAGGGTTAGGTTAGATTAGGGCGGCAGTTGGGTCCGACGTCCCAATTCACTAAGGGCAAGGATAGACCCGTTGCGATACAGCTAGAGTAAGCTAGTTCACCACTCTTCCCTACTTGAGAGGTCCCCTACAAAAGGTGAGGAAGCCATCCGGCTGCCTGAATAAACCTTAAAAGGCATTTTGGACTCTGTTCAGAGAGCTGAGATAAATCGTCTAGAAAGTGTGACTGTAGGAACCTAAATCTTTTACTGCCCAGTCCAGGGCAGTGACAGAAGATGTGTTCCACCGTCTCCAGCTCCTCCTCATCGCCACAGCTTCTACAGAAGTCATGATATGGAGCATTCAACCTGGATGCGTGGTTTCCTCCCCAGTGTCCCGTGATGGCACGAATAACAGATGAGCACTGGGCCCTATTCAGACAGCAAAGCAGGTGAAAACTAAGATGAAAGGGACTAATCCGTTCCTTTCCCATGTGACAGGCTGTGTCCCATACCAGCGCTGGGCAGTCACAGAGAATATGTCTGATAGTTTCATCAGAGTCTGCACTCTGAAGAGTCCGATAGGCCAATTTTCTGTAGATGGTATCTAAAAGTGTGGTGGCCAGATAGGTATGTTACCAGGAGTTTTAAGTCCGCTCTGCCAAGACCTTTTGTTTTGATATCAAGCACTTTTGTTTGACGCAGGCCCCTGGTAAGGAGAACCAATATCTCCTATGTTCTCCTGCAGCCAATTTGTGTATCATGGTCTTGAATGTGAACCAACCAATACCACCGAAAGGTGCAGGAGATGTAGTCATGGTGGAGGCAACCTGTCGTGCTAGATCGACAGCGATTGTGTTACCATCAACTCCTGAGTGTCCAGGCACCCAACATAGCACGACTTTGTTCCGGGTTTGGAGGTAGTTGTGGCATTCTTTAACCATCCTGGAGAAGATGCTCCAGGATGACAATGCCCTAAAAGCAGTTCGGCTATCTGAGTAAATACAGATGTTTGCTGCCCTAGTTCCATTGTGAAGGATACTATGGCCGCAGATCTCTATGGCATGAATCTCTGCTTGAAAGACGCTGGGTCAGATGTCCATTGCAGCAGAGATTCTGGTTGGTTTCAACGATTTCAACTCCTACACACTGCTCAGTTTTGGATCTATTCGTGAACCATTGCTGCCACCGAAGGTTTCCACAGGGGCTACCATCAGCCCAAGTCTCCCGACTTGGGAGAAGAGATCTAAATTTCTTGTTATGAAATAATTCTGGAGCCGATCGATTCGGCAGGAAGGGAATATTTAAGTGCGACTAAGAGACCAGATGTGATCTTGATATGTAGTAGGCTCTGCATGGCTGACTTTTGGATGAAAATGTGCACTGGTGTGAGTCTAAGGACAGACTCCATGACAGCTGTCGGGCAGGTATGCATAGCTCCCGAGAGAGATATGCATACTAATCTTTGAATCTCCCTGCATTTCTTAATGCCCGCATTTAGCTGCGTCTTGGGCCACCACACAAGGGCTGCATATGTGCCGATGGGACGTTCCATCATACGTTATATCCATGCTATAATATAAAGGCTGAAGGCACATGTGCTTCCAAAGAATTTCCTATAAGCCCACATGGCTCGAGTAGCTTTGGAGAGCACTTAGAACAAAGTGGAAGTTCCAGCTGAGTCGTTTGACTAGAACCACTCCTATTTATTTGACCTGGTTAGAATGCTTCACACCTCAGTGTTATTATTAACAAGGTTCTGAAGCTCCATGTTACAGGGAACAATCACAGCTTTCTGGAGGTTGATGCTAAGCCCTTCGCTTATACACCAGTTTAGGGTAATTTGTGGAGCATTATCCATCATCTCTCTGATGGTGCTTACATATTTACCCGTCACTATGATAGCCGGGTCATCTGCGTACCCAATGACTTTATAACCAAGGACTATTAGCTTAGTTAACAGTTCATTGATTACGAGAGACTATAGCAGGGGAGTTAACACTCCTCCTTGTGGACAACCTCTTATGCTGACTGTTGTACCATCTAGAGATGAAGTTATGTCCTTCTGTCGGAGCTGGGATTTGATCCAAAACTAAGTTCATTTTAACGAATTTCGAGCGCAAACTATTTAATTGTTAAACTGAATACACTTCTTAATGACCCTTTTTTTTACAGAACTACAGAAGAACTACGAGGATCTGGAGGCGCTTACCAAGGACAATGTAAGCATCTATATTATATATTATAAAACAATACGATAATCCTTTAAATTAACCCTACAGAGCACACGCATTGATAAGCTCAAAAAGACAGTCATTGCCTTGGAGCAGGAAATTAAGGAGAAGGCGCGCTGCTTGGAAGAACGCGAACGTGAGCTGGCCAAAACGCATAAAGCACTGGAAGAGCAGCGTGAGGCACGCAAAAAATCCGAGGATTTGGTTAGTGTGCTGGAAACGCAGCTGCAGGAGAAAAAAGAGCAAATCGAGAATCTCGAAACGGAGCAAAAAGAAACCGAAGATTTGCGCAAAACTATTATGAGTCTGATGGAGAGCAAAAAGCCCAAACGCAAGGCCTAACTTTAGCAAATCCATTTAGTTAGTTTTTTTTTAATTATGCCTACCATATTTGCAAATTTTAATTTTTAATTTAAGTAAATATTTATACTTAACTTTAGAAACAAAAACGTAAAGCATTTTGCTCATGTTTTATATACAATAAATTTTATTAGTTTTTTTTCGCTAATAAACTTAAAAATTTAATACATATACAATTCATTGCTGCTACGTTTTTCCATTTAAGCCAAAATGTTAGAAAAAAAGGTATATAATTAAGTAATTATATATTAAAATAAGAACTTTAAGGCATAATTTACAAAATTATTAGTTGGACACATTTTATTTGATTTGTTTTAATCTGCTAGTTTTTTTTGTAAAAATTTACTACAATTTTGCTTAATAATTGATTATCTTTAGTTATAGTTATTATATATCATTTTTTTTTAGATTTAGATTTAAACATCTAACACCAACTTTGCGTCATCGTAAGGAAATTAAAAGCAAGAGAAAAATCACAAAAAAAGGCAACATAAATACAAGGATTTATATATATTGATATATATATATGCCACATTGGTCAAAAGGTGTGGGCGGCGGGGGCGTGGTAAAAAAAAAAGTATATAAGTGTACAACGTTTAGCCCTTATAAAGTATATACACGACAAGCTATGGAAAGTGCGTTGCATAAGAAGCAGTTTGAAGTTTGACCTTTGCACCTGCACCAAACCAAACACATTTTACAACACTGTGCGTTTGTATGTGTATGTGCGTGTGTATGTGCGTGTGTGTGTGCGTGTAAGTGTGTTGCTTAACTAACTCTAAGAGCCAAAATGCTCCTTATCCTGATCAATGGGCGCAAATACATAGCTGCCTCGTCCATCAAACTGCAAGTAATAGTCATGATGCACCCACAAGGATTTGCGATGGGAGACGGTGAACAAGGTAATGCCCGCCTCACGACAATAGGTATACATTTTGCCCTCCACATCCACTGAGACGGCGCTGGTACACTCATCCAGTATGGCAAACTGGGGACAATGATAGAAAAGACGTGCCATGGCAATGCGCTGCTTTTCACCGCCCGACAACACATCAATCCAGTCCTCTATAGCATCCAGACCATTCTCACGCTGTTCCAAATAGGTCAGCTGCACAATGTCTAAATAATGCATGAGATCCTCATCGGATTTGCCCACGCGGCGCATGTCCTCACGCGTATGTGGATAAATAATCTGCCAAATAAATTAAAAGTTAGTACAATTAACCTTGTCCTAGCTTCGCTGGCACTCACCTGATCCCTTAAACTGCCCAAAGTCATATACGGCCGCTGTGGCACATAGAACAGCTTGCCGCGTGAGGGTTTGGTCACCTTGCCGCCCCACGTGGGCCACAGCTCACCCAGTATGCGAAATAGCGAGGATTTGCCACAGCCATTGGGTCCACAAACCAGCACATTCATGCCTGATTTTACCTCAAAGGTCAGCTCCTTTAGCAGCACATCACCATTGGGCGTTACCAAAGGCACTTGCTCGAATTTTATAATATTATCCGTAAAGCACATAACGCCCTTACCCGGCCCAAAGTTATTGGCATCATTGCCTGCGCTGCCATTGCCATTCAAGGTAAGATTATTGCCATTGACCATGGTACGCTCGTAGGTGCCTTTATTGAGATCGCTTAGCACCTTGATCAGCTCTGTCATGCGCGCTGTAAACCCAGCCAGACGCGACATTTCACGACCCGCCAGCACCAGACGTCCTATGGCCTCGGCCAGTTTGATTAACATGCGTCCATAGGTGTAGTATGCCTGCAAACGTTGACCACTCTGCTCGCCCGACAGCAAGGGATGATTGGGCGTGAAAAATGGTATGGATACCGCATAGAAGCCCACAATAGAGGCAAAATATTTGCCCACAATATTATCCACAATGCCCATGCTGACACGGAACTCCAGAAACTTGCGCAAATGCGAACGCAACTTGGAATAGCTGGCCAACAAAGTGAGTTTCTCACGCGCATTACCCTGATAGAAGGCTATTTCCTCGGAATTGGTAATCAGACGACTATTAACATAACGAAACTCGCCCTCGAGTTTTTGCTCCTCGACGGTAAGACGACCCGTTGGGCGCCGCAAGCGTGTCAAAAAGACGCCAGCAAAGATCATGTATAGTATCAAAATTGAAGGCGTTTTACCTCCCAAATTGGCAGTCAACCTGTAGACATAGATGAATATATCCAAGACGGGTTTGCTTATGTTTGAGTACAGATCTGTGACGCTCTCGCAGAATTTATCGATATCCGTGGTTAACAATTGATCGGCGTTGGCTATTCTATTGTCCAGATTTGACATTTTGTAGTATGTGTAGCCGCTGGAAGAGTAAAAATAAATGATTTAGTAGGGAACTTTTGGGTTAGCCTTAAGCAAATACATACTTCAGGTACTGACTGTATAAATGATGGGTTAGATTTGTGCGGAAACGTAGCTTCAATTCACCCAAACTCCATTTCAAAATATTTGTGACAACAGAGATCTGCAAAGACAGAAAGAGATGTGTATAAAGCAGCAGTGGAAAATGAGCAAAATATGGATAGAAGTCAATAACCTTAACTAGGCAATAATAATATAACACTTATTCAAAACTGGAGGCCTAGTAGCCTTAGTTCGAACCGGAGAAGGAGGAGTTTTACCTATGCTAGTGAACATAGTGAAGGTTTTCAGGGCTTTATGCAACTGGATGCGCATTTTTATTTTAAAGCTTCTAGGTATGATGAGATAAGTCTATCGGGCGCAAACTGAGATGACCATTAGGACTCGAACAAAAGTCGCCTAGAGATCAGGCTACAGGAAACAGGTTATCACAGCTCGTTAAAAACAAGAGTTGCCTTCTAAATCACATACGATAGTTTGCGCTCGAACTCATGGAAATCAACTTAGTTTTGGATCGAATCCATGCTTCGACAGCGGAAAACAACTTCATCTCTAGATGGTACAACAGTCAGCATAAGAGGTTGTCCACAAGAAGGTGTGTTGTCTCCCCTGCTATAGTCTCTCGTGATCGATGAACTGTTAACTTAGCTATAAAGTCATTGGGTACCCAGATGACCTGACTATCATAGTGACGAGTAAATATGAAAGCACCACAAGTCCGACAGCTGTCATGGAGTCAGTCCTTGGACTCACACCACTGCACATTTTCATCCAAAAGTCAGCCATGCAGAGTCTTCTACGTATCCAGATCACATCTGGTCTCTTAGCAAGTGATACTGGTCATGCCGCACTTAAATATTCCCTTCCTGCCGTATCGATCGGCTCCAGATCAGATTTTATAATCACGGAATTATTTCATAACAAGAAATTTAGATCCCTTCTCCCAAGTCGGGAGACTTGGGCTGATGGCAGCCCCTGTGGAAACCTCCGGTGGCAACAATGGGTCACGGATGGGTCCAAACCTGAGCAGGGTGTAGGTGTGGGAGTCGTTGAACCCAACACCATCTTTACTGCAATGGGCATCTCACCCAGCGTCTTTCAAGCAGAGATTCATGCCATAAAGATCTTCACACATAGAATCCTTTACAAGGGAACTAGGACACCAAACATCTGCATTTACTCAGATAGCCGAACTGCTATTAGGGCATTATCATCTTGGAGCATCTCCTCCAGGATGGTTAAAGAATGTCATAATTACCAAAAAACCCTGTCCTCTCGGAATAAAGTGGTGCTATGTTGGGTGCCTGGACACTCGGGAGTTTATGGTAACACGATCTAGCACGACAGGGTGCCTCCACCCTGACTACATCTCCTGCGCCTTTCTGTGGTATTGGTTGGTCAACAATCAGCAGGAGAACATAGGAAATACTGGTTCTCTTTACCGGGGCTGCGTCAAGCAAAAGCGTTTGTCAAACCTCTGGATATGATCAAGACAAAAGGTCTTAGCAGAGCGGACCTTAAACTCCTGGTAGCATACCTATCTGATCACCACACTGTTAGATACCATCTACAGAAAATCGGCCTATCGGATTTTTCAGAGAGCAGACTCTGTCTCGAGAACGATGAAACCACCTGACATATTCTCTATGACTGCCCAGCGCTGGTATGGCACAGAGCCTATCACATGGGAAAGGAACGGATTAGTCCCTTTCATCTCATCTGTTATTCGTGCCATCACGGGACACTGAGGAGGAAACCACGCATCCAGGTTGAATGCTCCATACCATGACTTCTGTAGAAGCTGTGGTGATGAAGAGGAGCTGGAGACGGTGGAACACTTCTTCTGTCACTGCCCTGGACTGGGCAGTAAAAGATTTAGGTTCCTACAGTCACACTTTCTAGACGATTTATC
This sequence comes from Chymomyza amoena, assembly GCA_037043745.1. Lineage (NCBI taxonomy): Eukaryota > Metazoa > Arthropoda > Insecta > Diptera > Drosophilidae > Chymomyza > Chymomyza amoena. The sequence continues at coordinate 132,179 of JBAMAX010003675.1, read as the reverse complement.
TCAGCTCTCTGAACAGAGTCCAAAATGCCTTTTAAGGTTTATTCAGGCAGCCGGATGGCTTCCTCACCTTTCGTAGGGGACCTCTCAAGTGGGGAAGAGTGGTGAACTAGCTCACTCTAGCAGTATCGCAACGGGTCTATCCTTGGCCTAAGTGAATTGGGACGTCGGACCAAACTGCCGCCCTAACCTAACCTAACCCTTACGGAAAAAAAGAAAGATTGTGATACTAATATTATCAAACTGGAAGTCGACAAAACTATCATTAGCAAATCTTGCTTTTCTTACAAGAGTCTACTATGATCTGAATAGATTCAAGAACATGCGCCATTGGGTTAGAACTCGCTTAGGATACTTTCTGGATTGCTTACAGACTTAGGGAGCACCTGAGCATGACTTCACGCGGAAAGTCTTTTGCCATAATTTATGGATATGGTACAAAAGATCTTCTAGTCGCAGTGCCCCATATCTTTGTGAGAAACCCATACGAGGAAACAAAAAAAAACTAGTTTTAAAGTTATTGAATCAATCCATCTTGGGCTTGGAGTGCCATTGCCAAACATGGTTAACCAACTCACCGCTGGCAATGCCATCAAATATTTGAGCAACGCTGTCTTGAACTTTGATTTATTCATATGTATAATGGTGCTCTCCACAATAGTGGCATTTTGTATCATCCAGATGTCACTAACGGAGCGTCCCACCAAAGCAGCAGCCACCAAGACTAGCAGACCCGTTTCAATGCTCCAAAACTGAGGTATCAGTATGGCTGTAAATAAATGACTCGAATTAGGTCATCATAAGAAACTGAAAACTGATTTTAAACTTACGCAACAATTGGCGCAACTGTTTGAAGAACACCGAATTGACATGAGCCTTGGCAGCCTTTTTATCCTTCTTCTCGGCAATTGTGTATTGGATTTTGTCTTCATAGCCAGACTTTCTGCAAAGAAAACAAAACAAAACAAACACAAATCAGTTTAAAGTTCTTTTTTTGAACCTGGGGACTTTGGGGCTCTGTTTGGAACACATAGACAGCACACAGAGACACGCACACATCGCATACACAATCACGATCACGATCAATGAGCAAAGGGCAATATTCTATGGTTGAATTTATTGGGCCAAAGCTGTATGTCTCGACCTTACCGCACCTCACCTCACCTCACAGCAGCTCTACAAATGATGTTGATTAGCAATGACTTGCGTATTCTCTCTATTTCTAAAAGTCATCATGGCGGTTCGTTTCTTTCTATTGCTTCGTCTCTTTTCTATCCAACTTGTTTATTATATTCGGCAGCTTTTATTATTATTGTTGTTCAAATCTCTTCTATTTCTATCTATATATGTAAGTAATTGATTAATATTTTTTGCCAGTTTAAGCAAGAAAACATGCGTTTACGTTCAAAGGTCAATCAAAGCCGGCCGGCCTTTGAGCAGAACATTCATTATGTCATCTTTCAAGATAACCAAACAAGTGTATGATACTGTCGAGCACAAACCGGACTGTCACTAATACAGACAGATTTCGTCAGATTGCAAATATGAAGCGATTAGGGCTAGAAATTGACTTTAAAAATCAAATATTTGATCAAAACGAATTCTTTTTGAAACCAGTACGCAGCCAACAAAAATGACTCCAAACAAAACTGAATATAAAAAAAAAAAAACGTGGCCAGATTTTTGATTTTGTGATTTTATAACTTGGCACAAATTGAGACAGATATTTACTCAAATTGCAGATATGAATCGATTTGGGCAACAAATTGGCTTTAAAAATCAAATATTTGGTGAAAAATTCATTTTTTAAGCCCAATACGCAGCCAACAAAAACGCTTTCTAACAAAACTTCATATTAAAATACGCAAACATTTTTTTTGTCTGTCGAACACAAGCCGCACAAACTCATATTGCAGATATGAAGCGATTTATGTAATAAATTGACTTTAAAAATTAGATATTTGGTCAAAAACTTTATTTTTAAGCCCAGTTCGCAGCCAACGAAAATGCTTTCAAGCAAAACTGCATATAAAAAAACGCAGGGAAAATTGTTTTATTGCTAACTTGTTTAAGAGCTATATCCCTTAATAAAACAGTGTTGCCCTATTCTTTTGGTTTTTGCGGCAATAGTTAAATTTATTTGCTAAATACAGATAGATTTACTCATATTGCCGATATGAAACGATTTGTGTAACAAATTGACTTTAAAAATCAAATTTATGGTCAAAAACTATTGTTTTTCGAGACCAGTACGCAGCCAACAAAAACGCCTCCAATCAAAACTTCATATGAAAAAAAAACGCCCCAAAAATTTTTTATTGCTAACTTGTTTTAAAGCCGTACGCAGATCCCTAAACAAAACAGTGTTGCCCTATCTTTATGTACTTTTTGCTACAATAGGATTGCGTTTTCTGTTCCTCGTTGTTGAGACATAAAAATTCGATCAAAAAATTTTATCACATCCGTTTTTCAAACAAAACCTCAAAAAACCCATACCAGGCAACTTTTTCTTTGGCTATATTTTCCAACGAATCGAATGCATCGAATATTTAAAAGTTATAGCCATTATAGTACAAAGTACTTTCAAAGTACAAATCAATTTATCGGCTAATATTGATTGATTTTATTGCATCGACGGCCGTCGATAGCTTTCAATTAGATTGCATTGGTTTATAACCATATTGTGACGATAAAATATGCATTCATTGGCTTGTCGTCGTATGACACTAAAGATAAAAACGAGTCACAAAAATTATAATATCTATAGTACAGTCGTGTCTGGATATAATGAACTAATTATTGCAATGCTCGTTCACAGTATCAAGGTTGATATATTTTTATTTAAAACTCATTTTATTTGTTCAAAATTGACATTTGTGCGAAATATCCTTAAAATGTATTTGTAGGAAAATAAAGAGGTAAACAAAACAAGCCATAACCTCAAGAAACAGCTGATTTTACAGCAATCAACAGCAAAAGTACAATTAGGGAATACCCGCTTTCGTTTCTTATACCTTTTTGTGTTATCGTTCATTTCTGCTTGAAAATGCTTTCATAATTTGGTTCACTATTTAGAGGTTTACGAGTTCACTGTATCGATTCATTCGTGACTTTATTCAGTCACGACTGTATACATTGTGACAAAAAAGGTTTCGGAAAATTGTTTTCTTCGATATTCGTGGTGTATGCATAAAATGTAGTCAAAAATTAGTTTTTTTAAACCGATATAGCAATAAATTAAAACTAGGTAAAACCAGTTTGTTATTTTAACTCAAGCTGTAACAGCCAAGTTTCAACTTTAAGGCATTAAAATTCTAACAAAAACAAAGTACCGCATTAACACTGCATTTTACATTTCTAAATCTTGATTAGGCTTGCTTGCGTAGTTAGTCAGGGGCGCTTCTGCATTTCTGTCCAACAAAGTGAACGCTCTAAGTGATGCAGGATTGAAAATATCAACGTTTTCTTGTTTATTAGGCTCACATAAATCTAGCATGCCCTTGACCCCATGCGAATAGCGTTTAAACACTAAAAGTCAGATCTTTCCAACAAAAGGGGCCAAAAACCTATTTTAACTGCTTTAGGTAACTTCTTTTTAAGCAAAATGGTATATATGTATGTACATATATTTTTATTGTTTTTTTGTAGCTCTGTCAAGTTTCTGCGCATTTCTACAAACCCATACATAGTATTACATATACTTTGTATATACGTAGTTGTAGTATATAAACACGTTAAACAACAAAAAGAAACGAAGTCAACTTTAGTAGCCGGCTTTTTTTGTCGTTTCTACTACTTAGCGACCAGGCCAAGTTAACAAACTAATAATATGTACATACATATACATACATATGTATATTATATATATATAAACATACGATATGTGGAAATGTTAATGGCCATATGTCTGTCTGCGCGCTTAACATTTTGTCTATGAATTCACTCACAACGGAACTTAAGAAAGCCACAATGGATTGGTGCAAAGTTCAGTGAATAAGTTAAGTAGCGTCTTTGTTATTATTATCATTAATATTATAATCGTTTAAAAGTTAAGCTTGGGCGGCACGTGCATAATATAAATATACATACATACATACATGCTTTTACGGTTATCTACGTGTCATCTACATGTATGTATATTTGTATGTATTTGATCTTTATTTTTTTAATCTTTTAGTGAGTAATGTTATTATCGCTGTTATCGCTAACATTGTGTCTATAAAAGCACACACACACACGCCCACATCACACACACACACACACAGCTACACATGCAACAGTATTTGCCGCTAGTTATTGCAGGCGATCTGGCAAATGTCGCCAAGGCTTTTGTTATCGATGCTGCTTATCGATGTTAAGAGTACAAAAGTCATTTGTTGTGGGCGGCCGTGACCGTGACCGTGACGACGAATGTGACCAGTCCTTTGAACTGCACTGTTATTTGCAGCTAACGGGCTGGGCACTGCCTTAACTATTTGAACACGATTTATATCGATATTTTTTAACACAAACGTGCTCAAAAAATGTTCACGTGTTAATTGTTTTTTCTGTTTATCATCATAAACAATAAAAAAAATATAAAGTGAAAAGTTTATTCCGGCAGTAACATGCAATTAGCACGTGAACATTTCGCACCGCGATTTATCATCATATCCAACAAGGCTTGTTACGAGCGAACACGCTTCAACAGTCATACTTTGACTTTTGACGTTAAAGCACAAAGCTTAATATTAATTAAAAAAATAAAATGATGCAATTAATGCCTCTATTTGCAGGATAAAGAAGAATTTCTTAGAGCTGTTTGCTGTCAGTTTGAAAACTGAAAAGCTAACATATTGTGAGCATAAAATTTTTTTTTTCGCGAAAATTTTTGCGGTTATCACAAAAGTTTCATAAAGATTTACGCATTGAAACCTTTTTTGTAGCAAGTAACAGCGCCTCATCTCCAAGCATTGCCTTTCTTCGGAAAAAGTTATGCCAAGTGTTTAGTTTGATTAACGTAGGGACATCATAAGTTTTAATTAAGATAATTTAATTTGTTAAGGTTTGTAAACATATTGTTAGTTCTCACATAAAGAAGACTCAATATTTAAGGCGCAGACTTAAAAAAAATTAACGTAGGAATTTATATTCTAAATAGTACATAGTCCAAGTCTATATATAACTAGTGGGCCCGGCAGACGTTGTCCTGCCCAAACTTTTTGAATACGCTTAAAGTGAATAAACATCGTAAGATTCTCTAGTTAGCTTATCTGAAAAAATATAAGATTTTTAGATTAGTTTGCAGCTCGATTCAAACTTGCAAACTATTGGTCGAATGTTGCGCTTCACGGGTCTGTCTTGACCGAATTCTTTCACGTTTGGTAAAAATTAAAAAAAAAAAATGTTAGGGGTGGCAACCCTTATCACTTAGGAGTATGAAAAATAGATGTTGGCCGATTCTCAGATCTATCCAATAGGCACAAACATTTCATGGAAATCGGTCCAGCTGTTTCGGAGGAGTTTGGTAAAAATGAAAAATATTAGGGGTGGCAACCCTGAGTATAAGCAATAGATGTTGGCCGATTCTCAGACCTACCCAATGAGGCACGGACAAATTTTGTGAGAATCGGTCCAGCCGTTTCGGAGGAGTATGGTAACTAACATTGTGAGACGAGAATTTTATATATAAGATTATAAAAACTAAGCTAACACCCTCGTGCATTAAAATCAGAATAAAAAATTACGACTTTGGTATAAATTTTACCACTAGCTTGTAATAAAATCCGGTTCCTTCATAACCAACGACAGAAGAATTTTTAAGCAAACATTGTTTTTTTTTGACCAATCGTTCCTATGGGAGCTATATGATATAGTCAACCGATTTGGATTAAATTTAGTACAGTGCCTAGGAACTATAAAAAACTCACGAATAACAAATTTGGTTCCAATAATTTTAACAAACAAACGAAACAACAAATTTTGTTCAAAAATAGATTTTTTTGAAGATCGGCCCTATGGGAGCTATATGATATAGTCAACCGATTTTGTTCAAATTTGGCACATTGCTTAAGTGCTCTAAAAAATTTCCAAACGCCAAATCTAGCTACGATATCTTTATTAAAAAACAAAATATAGCGAATTTTGATTTAAAAAAGTTATTTTGGCCGATCGGTTCTATGGGAGCTATATGATATAGTCAACCGATTTTGATGAAATTTGGTACAGTACTTGGGAACCATAAAAAACTTTTAAATACCAAATTTAGTTATGATATCTTCAAGAACAAACGAATTATTCATCTAAAACTTTTATTTTTTTTCGAGGTCGTCTGAAACAACTCCATGGGTACTATATAATTTAACCCCGATATCAAAAAAATAAAATAAACTTGTCTCCTATGGAAAAATATGCGATCTAATTTGAAAGTATGGTTACTCTAGCTCTTACCATCTCTGAGATCTAGGCATTTAAACCGACGGACAGACGGACATGGGTATATCGGCTTCTCTAGGCACCCTGATGATATTTTAGGTAACTTTGGGGTGTCTCCGACGACTTCTTCTATATGTTATATTCATTTTCGGCTTGCACAAACTTAATATACCCTTTGTACCATACGGTACAGGTTATAAAAACGAGAATTCTACTCGTGGTATAAATTCAGAATCAGAAATGAGAATTCTTCTTGTGGTATAAAATCGGACAGTTCTACTCGTGAAATCAGAATCAGAAACGAGAATTCTACTTGCGGTACGAAATCAGGAATTAGAATTGGTGGTATAAATCAGGCAATTCTGCTCGTGGTATAAAATCAGAATCAAAAACGAGAATTCTACTAATGGATTAAAATCAGAGAAACGCTGTAAATATCGAATGTTGTAGTTATTGCAAAATGCATCTAGGAAAACCTAATGTATATAATTATATTGTAATGAGATGTTCAATATCCGCATCATTGCGCCTAGCAGAATCCGCTGAAAAATTACTTCAACTAGATATTATTATAATAAAGGCTTCATCAGACTAAACTATTAACTTTTCTTTGTAATCTTGTTAAAAATAAGAGATAAAAAAATAGCACAAAAATAGTAAATTAAAAGATATTTAGCATTTTATTAAACAGTCTGCATATGATAGTATTATATAACCTAAAGATAACGTAAAAAGTTGTAGATTAAAATGCACATTCCAGACATAACATGACATACAAAATTTCTGAAATATTAGATAAAGAACATGTTATAAATTTATATATACCAGCACAAAGTAGATATAAAGTTCAGTTTAAAGATATCTAACTAAACCGGAAAACGCAAACTAAGTCATTTTATGTAAATTAAGGCGTCTTTCTTTTGACATTTTCCGATAACTTGTGACCTAACAAATGCCATTAAGTTTATATCCATTATTCAAAAAATGAACTTTAATTTCAAGGCATTCAAAATTAGTTACATTTCATGTATCATAATTATAAAATAAATTATTTGGTATACTGTGACAAGTCATGCTCGATTATTATTGCATAAATTAAAACTAAAGTCATAAATTTAGTATTACGCTAAAATACTAAAAATATATTTTTTATTTGCATTATTTTTCTTGGTATTCAAATTTTGAAGGCAATTATCTTAAGAGCTGAGCAATTTTTTATTTTCAGCTTAAGTTTTAAAGCCACTGCGGTTACTCAGAATAACCCATCCAATAACTAACCTAGAAATTTATTAACAACATCCCGACAGAACTTCTCTTCAACAGAGACTTATAAAATGCAGAAAAAGATATCCAATCTTTCTTCTTTAAATTTATGGTTACGTTTAGTAAAGGTAAATATTCAGTTGTCGATAACTCGAAAAGTAATCGAAATTCTGCAAGGATTAAAAAATTCACCGATTAAAGAATTTACAGATTTAGAGATATTAAATCAATTATTTCAGTTTTCTGACAGATATAAAAATTATTTTAAAAATGCAAAGCAAATAAAGTTGAAAAATTTAGATTTCTTACAAATCGATAACTCAAAAAGTAATCGACATTTCGAAAAGATTTAAGTTACTCATTTTAATTACTAACTTACGGATTTAAAGACATTAAAGCAGTTCTCTGAGATATATAAAAATTATTTTAAAAAAAATTGTTTAATTTTTAGTATAAAATTGAAAAATTTGGATTTGTTACATGTCGCCAAGTGAAATATTTAAATGCATATTCAAAAGTCAAATGCACTTTCGATCATTAATTTGCAAAAAAAAAGGTTAATTAATTTTCTTTACCATAGTTAACCCTAGTTGAAAAACAATTAGAATATGATAATTAGAAGAATTTTATAATTGGAAATGAATTATAATCCAAAAGTTTAAGAATCCCCGGTTACAGTATTGCACTTTAACGATAGACAATGCATTCAGTTGAGGGCCTAAGTGATTTCCAAACCAAATATTTTAGTTTTTGCCAAAGCAGGTCTCCGAAAAACCAATTTCACCAAACCGAATTTTTCATGTGATTTGAAACCGAATGGTTTGTTGCAAGAGGAATTAAAACGAATATCAGAAAAATCTAAAACTATTGGAAATATATGAATTTATCGAAAATAAATTGGTTCCTTGTAATTTCAATAATTTTTAATTAATCTGCACAAATCATATATTACTATCATATCACTATAAAGAGCACATCAATATTTTTCGATTTACTATTTTGTCTTTCATTTCGATACAATATTTTGTTCACGAGATACTAACAACAAATTAAAAAAGTACCCAAAAACATGTTTTTCGAAAAATTCTTGAAAAAAAAATTAATTATTCTTCGAAAAATTAAAAAATGGCGTACGTAAAGTACGATATGGGATACCCTGTACCACAAGCTTGCAATAAAATCCGGTATATTGTTTAAAAACACCAAAGACATTTGATTGCCAAATTGGGTTCCTTCATAAAAAACCAAACACAAAAATATTTTTAGTCACGATTGTTTTTTTACCGAACTTTCGAATGGGACCTTTATGATATAGTCAACCGATTTTGATTAAATTTGACAATGTGCTTTGGTACCTTATAAAAGATCTGAATGCCGAATTTGGTTTAAATATCTTTACAAACTAACAAAACACGACGAATTTTGTATAAAAACCTTTTTTTTTTGGACCGGTTGGTCCTATGGGAGCTATATGATATAGTCAATTGATTTTGATTAAATTTAGTACAGTGCTTTAGACCTATAAAAACTTCCGAGTGCTAAATTTGGTTACGATATCTCCGAAAACAAACGAATCATACAGAATTTTGTACAAAAATCGATTTTTTGAAAGATTATTTTTTTCGAGGTCCTCTGAAACACCCCGATATCAAAAAAATAAAATATAATAAAATAAAATCTCCTATGGAATAATAAGGGATCTAATCTGAACGTTTCGTTACTCTAGCTCTTACCATCTTTGAGATCTAGGCGTTCTTACAGACAGATGGACGGACATGGGTATATCAACTTGTCTAGTCACCCCCATAATTTAGGTAACTTTGGGGGTCTCCGACGATTCCTTTCTTTGGTTGCCATTTATAAATGTCTTTATCCGATTTTATTCGTTATAAATTATACTATATGAATATACTATATATATAAAATAAACTCATGTCTTACGTGTTACGGGTGTTCTCATGAACGCGTCGATGAATTTCAAATCTGATTTTTGCGTGTGTTAGAGGTTGCCAATACGGAGGTTTTAAGCCTATTGCGATGTTTGTATTGGTTTGTGAGATATACGCATTTTTGTAAATATCTTGAATATAGCTTAGTAGAAAATTGTTCAACACCGGGTATCGGACATTAAGTGCAGACAGAAGCGTAGTCGCAAAGGGGTTGAAATGTAGTTTCTGTGGGGCATGAATTTATTAGAGATACTAGCTCTCTTAAGAATACTTAAGTTCGTCCATACGGCTTTCTAGAGAGTCATAAAAGTCTACTAATCCTAAAATCTTCTGATTGTCTAGATAAGCTAACTAGAGAATTTTACGATGTTTATACATATAAAGAGTATTTAAAAAGTTTGGGCAAGACAACGTCTGCCGGGCTCACTAGTTCATTATAAACTATACTATGGTCATTATAAACATGCTGATCTCTGTAAATCTTCGGTTCCAGAACTAAAAATAGATGGTAAACAACAAAATTTTGTTCTAATATAACAAAGAGCAAAGCTAAGTACATTGAGCTACATTGAGATTGATATTTTGAACTTAATTTTGTTGACCTCTGATAAGGCTGCTCATGTGGGGTCCCCGATTAAAAAGCAATGACGTACACATTTAGATGGACTTCACTAGCCATTCTCATTAAGCTTTAGATGGTTTCAATTTGGGTATACAAATTTTGACAACATGTCGCGAAATTCTTTTGGGGGATCTTTGGACTTTGAAAACTGAGCAGACTAAAATAGACAAAATGTGACGTAATTCTAGCTCTATGGTCTATGAAAAACAGCTCAGTCGGAGACCAAGCTGGCTAGATAGATTTTCTCTAGTCATTCCGCACATTTTATTTAATATTAAGTTTGTGTCCGTTTTCTATTGCACACAAAAATTTTCTTGCGCTTACTTTGTAGCTACAGACTCAATATAAATAAATAGAAAATTACATATATTTGTTGACATTTTCGTTACGTGCTGGCGCCCCCTGGCGGCGTTACCCGGCATGCAACTTTATGTCATCATTAGTGCAACAAATCACAAGTCATTCAACAGACCCGCATCAGACATTAAATACCGCTAAGGTAAACATTTATCCACTTAATTTTAAACATTTTGCATATTCAGCTGTTCGATGTCAAAGTTTTTTCTAAATTTGCATGTGACATACAGCCAAAGGTATATACTATATAATATAGTATATAACATTATAGTATATAGCGAATAAAACTGCTCTTTAACACAGTGACCAACCACTTATAGAACCCAATCAAAGGGCCACAACAATTACTCACAATTTTTTTTCTATCTATATATAAATTTGTTCATATACATATATGTATATAGTATATATGCAAACAAGTATCTAGCCATACCATGGGTAAACACATACCGACCACATATGTATTCATTAATGAGCGGAACTATGTTGAATAACAATATTTTCAGACGTAATCGCGGTGCTATGCCATTAAATTTCTCAAGTTTTATTGCTTTTCAAAGTGTTAAAATAAACAAAAACAATAGTAGACATCGCCTTTCAGACCGCCTTCAGACCCGCTTCCAGACCGACTCGACGACGACGGAGTGAAAACTATTCAAAACTCTTTCATGCAGCTAACCGGATAGAGTATATTGGCTAAGAGAGAATCGAGTTTAGGGAAAAGTCTGTTGAGTTACTGAAAATTATCTTCCGTATCTTTCTCTTTTTAATTTGTAGCATCTCTAGCGGGCTCTGCGCCCTGTTGTCGTTTTGTCAGTCGCCCCTGGGCGAAGGTTTGGGATCTCTATTAATAACTATATAACTAATACTAATAATATAATAATATTAATAATAGAGTGAAAATTATTCAAAACTCTTTCATGCAGCTTTACGGATAGAGTATATTGGCTAAGAGTGAGTCGAGGTTAAGGAAGAGTTTGTTGAGTTACTGAAAATTTCTTGTGCATCTCCCTCTTTTAAATTTGTTGCATCTCTAGCGGGGTCTGCCACCTGTTTGCTTCGATTGTCAGTCGTCCCTAGGTAAAGCTTTGGGATCTCTATTAATAACTATTCGAAGAGAATCTACAGTTTGCGATGTTTTGACTTAAGAGAATAGACGTCCACTATAGCAGGTGAATTTTATAAAACCCTTTTAATTCAAATTTGTTTTGAAACCAAAAGTTTTGATGCAAAAAGAATTAAAACGAAACGGCCGGAACTCATTTTTCTTCGATATTCGTGGTGTGGTGCATCATGAATACGTTCCAGAGGGACAAACGATCAATAAAGAGTATTATGTGACTGTTTTGAGGCGTTTGCGTGAACGGGTTTGTCGTATTCGGCTGGAATTGTGGGCAAAAATTCGTGGAACTCATGAACGTATTTAGGGCAAAACACTCGATAAATACCATCGACCAGGCAGCGTACTGTCCAGATCTGACCCGTGTGGCTTCTTTCTCTTTCCAAAACTAAAATTGTCACTACGGTGTACCCGTTTTGACTCCATACCGACCATAAAACAGAATGCGACGAGTGAGCTGAACGCCATCCCGGCTAATGATTATAAAAAAATTTTCGAAGATTGAAAGAAACGTTGGCTTATGTGTATTGCTTCGGAGGAGGCATATTTTGAAGGAGACAAAATAAATATTAAGGAAGATTAACTATTTTGCGTTTAATTTAGAAATTCCGGAAACTTTTTTGTCACAATGTAGGTTTAAAAAAGTACGCATTTTATACAGAAATAATTTTCTAAATATTCTTAACACTATTTTATGCAAACCATAGACCATTATTTTTGAAGCCCTATGCTCCAGTGGAAGCTAAAGGAAATTATGGTTGAAAAATATTTTTAAAAATATAAAAAGTTACGAATTTATCGAAAATTAAGAGCGATATACCGACAAAAATTGTTTTTCAGAAGCACACAAAAAATAAACCGAATAAAATTGTTCGATTTGGTTTTTTGGTTTTCTGGAGCATGGACGATTGATTTTTAAATTTTTTCACCGAAACCACGTCAAAACATTCACATTCGTTATTCGTTCTTTTTTTCCTGTCAATCTATTCTCTCTCTGAGACTAGTTTACATGAAAAAGGAACCTTCGTGAGTGTTTTGTAGGGTAATTTTGGGTCGAGAAATATGAAAATTACAATCATTATTTTCGACCCTTTTTCAAAATTACAAATTTTCGATTTGCTTTTTACTAACGAAAATAATTATAATAAACTCTTTAGGCTGAAAGAGAATTCTTTTACGAACATTTCGAGTCTAAGATCTCTAAAATCGAGTCCGAACTGTAGATGCTATGGAACGATATTTTTTTTTTCCCACTTTTAAGAACATTTCGAGTCTAAGATCTCTAAAATCGGCTCACAGCTGCAGATGCTAAGGAACAATGTTCTTTTTCACTTTTAAGAACATTTCGGGTCTAAGATCATTAAAATCGGATCCGAACTGTAGATGTTATGTAACAATGTCTTTTTTCGACATTTTCGAACATTTCGAGTCTAAGGTCTTTAAAATCGGGACAGAACTATAGATGGTATGGAACGATATTTTTTTTTTCCCACTTTTAAGAACATTTCGAGTCTAAGATCTCTAAAATCGGCTCACAGCTGCAGATGCTAAGGAACAATGTTCTTTTTCACTTTTAAGAACATTTCGGGTCTAAGATCATTAAAATCGGATTAGAACTGTATATGTTATGTAACGATGTCTTTTTTCGACATTTACGAACATTTCAAGTCTAAGATCCTTAAAATCGGGTCAGCACTGCACTTTTTTCGGGAACGATGTCTTTTTTTCAACTTTGGTTGCTTGTAACTTCAATAATTTCAGCTTAATCTTTAAATATTTTACTTATATCATAGCAAAGAGCACATCAACACGATCTAATCGTCTTTCGTGTCGATACAAAAATTTGTTTACGAGATATATAATTGTCAAGTAACTGATAAAAGAGTCCAAAAACATGTTTCCCAAAAAATCTCAAAAACGGTCCTTAAGAAAAAAAAAAAAATAGTATAAATATTCGTATTTCTCGACCCAAAATTAACGCAAAAACGATTTTTTACTAAGGTTCCCTTAAATTTGTAAACTAGTTTGATCTAAATCTACTTTATACTTTTTTATTAATTTTTCAACTGTTTAGCAAGTTTTTACTTCTTTACGTTTCTCATACATCGCATCAAAAAACTGACCCTTCTTTTGTAGAAACACACAAATTACCAACTTATTTGACTATTTGGTTCGTTCTGATCATTATGATATAATGATTATACGATCTCACTCGTTTTCTTTCAGTTGTTACAAACAAAAACACTCAATCAATATACCCTTTCATCGAATACATAGGGTATCAATAGAGATATTTGAAGTAATTTGCATGAAAAATGAATATACGCAATGAATAAATATTAATATTGTGTTGTATAATGTCCAAAGTTTTGGAAACTTAATTTTTATACACTCAGCTCAAATGTACAAAGGGTACATTAAAAAGTCATTGGATGAATAAGTCACGGAAAACAAGTTTATTTTAGAAATATTCTTTATTAAAGGGCATCTCAAAATGAAAGTAAAATATAACTTAAACAAATTTGGAGAAATATAATAAATAATGTAGATATCGATTATTATCGATTATTTGTTGTGTTGATGCAGGGCATCTCAAAGTCGTTTGCGCCCACCATTCTTTCCGCTTTAAAAGAACGCAACGGAAAAATTTGAACCTCACCTTAAAAGGAATATATTCAGATATGCAGATCAGTATAAAATGGAAAATTTGCTGTTTTAAAAAAACAAACCAATTTAAAAAACAAATAAGTGCAAAAACAAAAACAAATATTGCATAACTAAGTATAGGGAAGGTGCAAGCCAGTTCCGGATGGGTTCCCATGAGTTTTTGGTGAATGCAGATTTCAAAACATAGAGCAGTCAATAAGTTAGAAAATTCAATTGGATAATTGGTTGCGAAGACGATCAAGATATAAAGGGTGTTTTTTGTTTTTTTTTTGTAATAGGATCCGGATTTCCGAAAGCGATATCTTGGCGAATTGGTAAATGCAGATTTCAAAGCATAGACAATCAATAAGTTAGAGAATTTAGTTGGATACTTGATTGTTGCATCTTTATGACGTAGATGATCGATACATAAAGGGTGTTTTTTTTAATAGGGTCCGGATTTCCAAAAGGAATATCTTGGTGAATGCAGATTTAAAAGCATAGAGAATCAATAAGTTAAAGAATTTAATTGAATAATTGGTTGCTTTGTATTTATAGACGATATGGTATATAAATGGTGTTTTTTTTTTATAGAGTCCGGATTTCCGAAAGGGATATCTTGGTGAATTGGTAAATGCAGATTTCAAAGCATAGTTAATCAAAAAGTAAGAAAATTTTATTGGATAATTGATTGCTACGTTTTTATGACAAAGACGATCGATACATAAAGGGTGTTTATTTAATAGAGTCCGGATTTCCGAAAGGAATATCTTGATGAAATGGTGAATGCAGTTTTCAAAGCATAGAGAATCAATAAGTTAGAGAATTTAATTGGATACTTGCTTGTTACGTTATTATTCCTCAGACGATTGATATATAAAGGGTGTTTTTTTAATAGGGTCCGGATATACGAAAGGAATATCTTGATGAATTGTTGAATGCAGTTTTCAAAGCATAGAGAACCAATAAGTTTGAGAATTTAATTGGATACTTGCTTGTTACGTTATTATTCCTCAGACGATCGATATATATAGGGTGATTTTTTAATAGGGTTCGGGATATCTTTGAGAACAGTTCGTCACTTTTGACAAATTATATTAGTTTACATTACATAATTTTTTCTATGTTTTATTTAAGTTCAAAGCCCAGGAATGCTTTGGAGCAATGATCTGATATGAACCAATTATAATCGTTCTTTGTTCATGAACAAAGTAAAATTTATGCTATTTTGGTTTTTTACGACTTTCACACTTAGCTGGCTGAATTTTCCCATTTTTGCATACCACAAAACTCCAACAAAGCAAAGATCATAAAAATCGTTTTAGCCATGCTTGAGTTATAAATAATTTTGTACTTATAGATTAGGTAATTATATTAAACACGCGTTCGTTTTTTACCTTCACTAAAAAGTAATAAATTCTTTCTTTAAAAAAAATGCGGAAGCAACGTAAGCATTTAATCGTGGTGTTATCAAAGCAACTTGAAAGAGTCCAAGAAACTTAGAAACCCCCAAAAATTGGAGCACTAAAATTAAGGCGGCACATGCAACAAAGAAAGCGAACAACAATTTGTTCCAAGATTAAAAGAGTGGAAGATTTATTCATCTCGCTTTATTCAACGTACTCAATTAAGCTGAGTCATTATTATTAAAATTTTCCATAATGGAAAAATTAAATGGAAAGCTGCACATTGGCAACGGCATGAGGCATGAAGCATATCTGTGTACGCTGATCTAGATAAGCTCTATAGTATATACAACAGCTATAATAATTAAACCAAATTTTGGTCATGCAATAAATATTACAATTTTAATTAATCACTCGAAAGATTATGGCATTATATTTTTATTTGTTCTAATTGTGGATGTGCAAAGGTTAAAATTGGCAACAAAATTGGCTAAAAGCCATTGCGCGTTTTTTTCGAATTTTTGCTGATAAGACACAAATAGTTTAAGGGAACAGGTGTCAATTTACAAGCACTTAAATCGAAAGCAAGCGATCTATACAATATCTTGATGGAGTGGGTTTAGTTGAACCGGTTGAAAGTAAAAAAAAAAACCAGTTGAATTCCATTTTTAGCATAAGAGGGCGGTTTTCTATGTTTCGAATCGATTCAGATCGAGAGATATCTATCAAATTTTTTTATAATCAAATCCGAAGCTAGGGAACAAAAAGTATATTTAACAAAAATCATCTCTTGTAATCATCTTAATAACTCTATATATATCCCAATATCATTATATTTAGTGTGCCCAACTGGTCCGGAAAAATCGGGACATAGCCCGGTTTTGGATGCAATTACCCAGTGTCCCAATGACTATCTCCGGGTGGCCCAGATTTTCTTAGTACAAACGCACTAAGTTTTAAAATTTTTTTAAAGAACTTGCAAATATTTCTTAACAAAATAAATAAATGCTAAAGAAAAAAAAATGGCATACGTAAAGTCGCGCGCAGACGACTTTGGGATACTCTGTAGCATAAAATCCAGTTCCTCCACAAAAAACCAAAAACAGAAGAATTTTTAAGCAAACATTTTTTTTTGACCGACCGTTCCTATGGGAGCTATATGATATAGTCCACCGATTTCAATAAAATTTGACACAGTTCTTAAATACCTTAAAAAAGATCTGAATGTCGAATTTAGTTCAAATATCCTTACAAACAAACCAAACACATCGAATTTTGTATAAAACGTTATTTTGGACCGATTGGTCCTATGGGAGCTATATGATATAGTCAACCGACTTGGATTAAATTTAGTACAATGCTTAAAAACTATAAAAAACTCACGAATATCAAATTTGGTCCCAATATCTCAACAAACAAACGAAACACAACAAATTTAGTTAAAAAATCGATTTTTTGGTAGATCGGACCTATGGGAGCTATATGATATAGTCAACCGATTTTGTTCAAATTTGGCACATTGCTAAAGAAAAAGATCCAAACGCCAAATCTAGTTACGATATCTTTATTAAAAAACAAAATATAGCGAATTTTGATTTAAAAAAATTATTTTGGCCTATCGGTCCTATGGGAGCTATATGATATAGTCAACCGAGTTTGATCAAATTTGGTACAATGCTTGGGAACTATAAAAAACTTTGGAATGCCAAATTTGGTTACGATATCTTCATGAACAAACGAATTATCCATCTAAAACCTTTTTTTGTCGAGGTCGTCCCAAACACCCATATGGGAGCTATATAATTTATCCCCGATATCAAAAAAATAAAATAAACTTGTCTTCTATGGAATAATATGGGATCTAATGTGAATGTTTGGTTACTCTAGCTCTTACCATCTCTGAGATCTTGGCGTTCAAACGGACAGGTGGACAGACAGACGGACATGGGTATATCGATTTCTCTATTCACCCGGATCATATTTTAGGTAACTTTGGGTGTCTCCGACGTCTCCTTCTATATGTTACATACATTTTCGGCTTGCCCAAACTTAATATACCCTTTGTACCATATGGTATAGGGTATTAAAAGGTCCCGGTTTTCCGCTTCAAATTGAATTGGTCTCACTAATTATACTGTATTTTATTTTAATAACATACTTCATAGCTGTTAATATCATACTCCCTCTGTTAATGCACATCTACTGTTATGCCCATGTTACTCTGTTAATGCAATTACATTACTTTAATGATAAGTCGCTGTTTGTTAACATAATTGAGCAGTGTTTAAAATGTTAAACATCCTCCACAACTGCTAAAGTTTGTACTTCAATATCGATAGGCAGCATCGATAACAAAAGCCTTGCCAGATATGCAACAAAAAGCCAAGCTCAGTGCCTCGTGAAAGTATAAAGTGAGTGCCTAAATTAAGCTACCCCATAAAAATAGTTTAGTGTTTTAAAAAGTTAAAAACAACCCTCGCAATAAATACAGTGGCATGATTAACGTATAAAGCCTGAACATATATTTACCAAGATTATAATCATTATCATATTTATATTTGTATAGAAATGCGGTTTGCGATTTATTAGACGGTCAATGGAAGCGTGTTTGCACTTTGGCCAGACGTTCTATAGAACTAACCCATGCACATATTTATTATAGTCTAGTCGGATAGATAGAAAGCGAAGTTGAAGTGATCCAATTGGATCCAACCTGAGTGCATATTGAGGGCATAGTTCGTATAGGCAATTCAATAGGTTAGTTAATACAAGTATTATTAATAAATCATTGAGTAGGTTAGTTAATACAAGTATAATTAATAAATCATTAAGTGTAAAAAAGTAGTTAATGATAAATATGTAAAATACACAGCTCCAAAAGTGAATGACTTCACAAGAGCCACAACAAAACAGAGTTTTGAGTAATTGAATGAGTAATTTTCATGGGGTACTGTCAAAAAAAAAAAAAACGCTCATAACTGGTTGAAAGACTCTCTGGACAGGAAGAGTAACGACAGGTTTTAAAAGCACTTTCGTCAAAACAGTTTTGAAACCTCAGTTGCAAAATCAGCATCATAAACTGTACCTGACTTTAGCTGTGAACAATAAGACAATTTATCTTCGAAATTTGAATGTTATTATAGCAAAAAAAAAAAATGTATGTTGGAATGAGTATAATAGACTTTTAAATACGCTAAAAGTACAAGATTTAATTGTTTAAACTAAAAAAACAATGCTAACCTTAATATTAATTGCGGCCAGAAGAAACTATTTTCCAAAATAACTTTTAATCATATTAACCTTGTCCGTTAAAACAGCGACAACTGCTTTTTTTGCTTTAAGATTATTAAAACTTGTACATTTTACAATTTTTACAATTCCACTACAATTTTTTTAAAGAAAAAATTGCACAAATTCGTTGAAAAATTTGGTTTAAAGAAAATTCATATATATTTATAAAAAGCTACCACAGTTTATTATCTATTAACATTTTTGGAAGTCGAAAAATTCGAATAAAAAGATAAATAGCTCTAAAAAGTAAAATCACTAGAAATATTCGAAAATTACATATGCTCCTGAAACCGAATTCGAATACTTTATTGGGATTCGTTTTGAAACCGACGGTTTGTTGCATCTAATTTCAGGAAAATGTTTGTGACGGAATTAAAACGATTTGCAAAAATCTATATATATTAAAGAAACTTATGTTTTACGTGTTACGGGTGTTCTCATGAACACGTTGATGAATTTAAAATCTGATTTTTGCGTATGTTAAAGTTTGTCAATACGAAAGTTTTAAGGCTTTTGCAATGTGTTTGTGTGTATTGGCTTGTGAGAATTTATTAGAGATGCGAGCTCTCTTAAGAATACTTAAGTTCGTTCATACAGCTTTTTAGACAGTCATGAAAGTCAACTAATCCAAAAATCTTCTGATTGTCTAGATAAGCTAACTAGAGAATCTTTCGATGATTATACACTTTAAGAGTATGCAAAAAGTTTGGGCTGGACAACGTCTGTCAGGCTCACTAGTAGATGAATAAATCTAAAAAAGTAAAATTACGCTCTAAAAAGCATTAAAGAAGAAATATTCGGTTGTGCACCTGAAAACGAATTCAAATACTTTATTACAATTCGTTTTGAAGCCGACTGTTTGTTGCATTTATTTTCACGAAACGATTTATTTATATGGTTTTAGAAAGAATTAAAACAAATTGGAAAAATAGGTGAAAAAAATTAACGAATTTTAAGGAAAATGATTTTTTGAATACTCTATTATTATCACTGTGATACGTACTTTTTGGGACATGTTTTTGTGCCATCAAAACTCAAATAAAATTAAAAAAATAAGTTCAAAAAAGTAAAACTTGACTACGAAAAAGTCACGCTCGGAAAAGGATAAAACAAGAAAATATACGGAACTTAAATAGTTCTGCGCAACTATTTAATATTAATCGTTTATTCCAGAAGCAAAATACTCTTAAATCTTTTAAATACACCTTTAGTGATGCTTAAAGTATAGCCATGGTCACCCTAAAGTTTTTAAATGAATTTGGGCAAAAAAATATAATTTGTAAAGTTTTTTGCACTACCTTAGTTTCTATGAATTCATCAGAGCAAAACTATTATTATTATCGAAAATTAAACGATTTCATTTGATACGCAACAGTGCATCATTCAAGAAAATTGATTTTATGCACGATTAAATGTCCTGAGCTTACCATACTCAATTTAATGTGACGTCAGCTAGCCTATAACCAGTCGACGATCAAGAGACTTCCAAGGTTACTTCATTTGTCAAATTATAATAAGCGATTTAAGAGTTACGAGCGAAAAGATGAACTTAAATCTACTTTTGACTGAATTTAATGTCCTGAGCTTACCATACTCAATTCAATGTGACGTCAGCTAGCCTATAACCACTGGACGATCAAGAGACTTCCAAGGTTAACTCATTTGTCAAATTATGATAAGCGATTTAAGAGTTACGAGCGAAAAGATGAACTTAAATCTACCTTTGACTGAATTTAATGTCCTGAGCTTACCATACTCAATTCAATGTGACGTCAGCTAGCCTATAACCACTGGACGATCAAGAGACTTCCAAGGTTAACTCATTTATCAAATTATGAACAGGAGAACATAATCCTACTTTTTACTTTGCCGTAATCGTCTAACAAAGGCTATTAAAATCTCTTAACTTCAAGAGAATACGAATTCCGTTAAATATGCATTTCAAATTCAAGTCATTTCTGAAGTGTTAATAATAGTGATATGAAGAAGTCCTGAGGTATGACGTCAGTTAGCCTAGATCAAGTCGACGTTCAAGAGAATTCCAAGGTTACCTCATTTGTTAATTATGATAAGCGGTTTAGAAGTTACGAGCGAACAGATGAACATAAATGTACTTTTGACTGAATTTAATGTCCTGAGATTACCATACTCAATTCAATGTGACGTCAGCTAGCCTATAACCACTGGACGATCAAGAGACTTCCACGATTACTTCATTTGTGATATTATGATAAGCGGTTTAGAAGTTACGGGCGTACAGATGCACATAACCCTACTTTTTGCTTTGCCGCAATCGTCTAACAAAGGTTATTAAAATCTATAAACTTCAAGAGAATACGAACTCCGTTAGATATGCATTTCAAATGCAAGTGATTTCTGAACTTTTACACGCAACAGTGACATTAAGATGTCCTGAGCCTATCATACTCAACTTAATGTGACGTCAGTTAGCCTATAACCAGTCGACGATCAAAAGACTTCCAAGCTTACCTCATTTGTCAAATTATGATAAGCAATTTAGAAGTTACGAGTGAACAGATGTACAAATGTAGCTCAAGTTTTTTGTTTGAAGCATTCCTTTAACAAATCTATAAACTTCAAGAGAATACGAGCACCATATATAGCGGCATTTCAAATTCAAGTCGTTTCTGCACACTTATTATAAAACCTGCTTTTAGATCAGTCATTTCTATTTATCTATTTGTAGCTATCTATTTTCGCTTGGTATATGCCATTATTATGCATATTTTGGGAAATTCCGTCAAAGATAACTTATAACTTTTTTGCAAAAATAATCAATATAAATGCATAAACAGAGCGACTCGTTTGAAATATATGCAATATACAACAATTACTTAAAAGATAACAACAACAACAACAACAGCAACAGCTGATGCAAGTTTTCTGGTTGTTGTTGTTGGTCAGAAGTGAAGCGTGCAAATTAAAACGTATTATGGTCATGTAATGGCAACAAATAATTTGCCAACATTTTGCCATAAGACTTGAACCAATGTGCAGCAGTAGCAACAACAACAGCAACAAAAACACATGATAATTGCAACGAAATGACGAAGCTGTGGAGCAAATGATAGAGCGCATAATTTGGCGTAACGTGTGCCAAGATGTTGTCTAAACATAGAGGCCATTGCAACATTGCAACAACAAACTAATTGCAGCAACATGTAGCTAGACATGCTTTATTTCCGCAACTTGTTTCAATCAAAAATCAGCTGGTTGTCCTTGGTGAAGCAGGGGGAAAGGTATGTACATATATTATAATATAGTCATATGGCTGCTGTAAAGGACAGTCTATATATAAGTGGCTGCAACGCATAATGCGGAAAGTGGTAATAAAACCAGTTTATGCCACAAACTGGCCCAAAGCGCCAATGACCCAGTGTAGGTAAAAGACATCATACGATCACACACACACAGGCTAACGCACACTGACACACACACACACACAACGCAATGCTTACGAAAATTCAATGTCAAACAAACGGGGGAAATAAAACGCACACAATTTTGGGCGCCATCAAAAAAGCAAGTTGTTGTATACGTGGAGGAAACAACTGCAGCTGCTGGACGGACACGCGTTGTATATTATTTATATATACTATATATTATATGGCCCAAACTGGACTTACCTCTTTTTGTTCGACATCTTGCCATAGGCAATTATCCAAAGGGCTGCGCTTATGCCCGCCACACCAACAATGGCGCTTTGGTTTTGCGCTAACTTGCTCAAAGCTGGAGCCATGTTTTCTCGTTTTTTTCGTTTCTTGCCACCAAATTTGTAGAGTTTGTGCTATATTTTAACTTATATTGGTTTATTGGTTTAACACGCACGCTGGCCCACACACATAAACACACACGTGTAAAAAAAATACGCTTTTATATTGCTTGTTGTACTATTTTGTTATTGCCGCATAAAATTGTTTTCAAAAATTAGCTAAATGTTACAATTTTAAAATAATTTTTATTTATTTAATGTAGTCCTTGCGTTTCACTCATGCACAAAAGCAACCAGCTCACTATATTTACTTAAATGATAATTTTATATTTTATACACTTTTTTGTATAATAATAACATTTGCTTTCATTTCGTTATTCTTTCGAACATAAGACAAAAAAAAAATTAAACTAAATATTAGTTGCTAACACCGCCGCCACACGCAAAAACAAGCAGCCATCGGCTCGAATTGGTATTTGTACTTTTGTTTATTACAGGCACACACACGATATGCCTGACTATCGCCTGTGCTATCGATAGCTATAGCTATAGCATAACTAACGCGCTTATCGATGTGTCATTGTGCGATAGGCAAAACGAATATTTGTCGATATTTTTTCGTGTAAATCCCTGAAAATGCGCCATCTTCGAATATGTCTTTTGCTTGCTGAACATCATTGGAGTTAGTCAATCTATATGCAACAAAATGATAATTTTTAGTCATTGCAACTTATTTTGGACAATTGGTGCTGAAAATGACTTACACGTCGATATTGAATTTAGAGCAAACGACTGCGTGCCACCGTTTCAGGCAATTTATGATTTAGTGGCCGAAATGCGAAATAATGTTTTTCTAAGAAACCCGTACGATGTTTGCCGCCATAAAATTTTATTCACTGCTCGCGGCCCACGCTACATTCAAGGGCCTGAAGGCGCAAATCTGGTTGTATTTAAATTACCACAAAATTTCGATGACGAGGATTTGGCTAACTCGTTTATGCCATTTGGCAACGTGATAGCCGCCCAAATGATTAAAACCAACAGCGCGAAACATGCACACAAAGGCTATGGCTTCGTTTCCTTTGACAACCCGCAGTCCGCCGAATATGCACTCAAAGCTACAAATGGCGTAAAATTGGTGGACAAGAAGTCGCTTAAAGTTGAGTTTGCAAAGCCCAAAGCGCAGAGCAACGTTAATTGGAACTGGCGCTGGCGCGTAGTTTAAGCGTAGTTTTAATAAAGTACGCTAGTTTATAATTTTTTTTTTTCTTCTTGCTATACAAATATGTATGTAAAATAAATCATATTTCTTGTGATACACAGCCAATGAAATAAACACCAAAGAAACTATGCTTTTAAGTTTTATTTAAAGTGAATGGTATTCAACAAAATATAGCGCAAAACATTAAACCTTCTCGCGTATAAAATTAACCCGCATGGTATGCTACGCGAAAAACTTTTTTCATAGAACCTTCTAGAATTTTTGCAGCTAGCTAAAAACGCGGCAGATTTTAAATGAAATGAGTACAAAAAATAAAAACAATTACACATATAATTTAATAATTTTTACCACAATATTAAAATACATGAAATTACAGCATTTATAAGTGAAATGCAATTTGGATTTTGACAATACAGCCCGAAAGTCATTGCGAAAGTTTAATGTAAACTAACTTGCGCCATTGTAAAGTTACAGCTTAAACATAAATAAGGCAAGTAAAGTACTATTCATGATTAAACATATTAATACATCAGCACGCTGCTCCGTGCAAAATACTTCCAAGAAAACAAAACCGAAGTGTACAATTTGCATTGGAGCAACGTCGTTTGTTGACTTTTTTCCACGAGTTGCTATCGCGCCATTTCAAATCGCATTCAGGGCACTGTGAATTTTGTGACTACTTGCTACTCGAAACTTTATTCAACTGGTTGAAATGTTTGCTCGTAGCTGTAAGAGCTAGTCACAGGAACCATCCAGCCAGCCATCACGCCATCTTTCGTTGACTTTGCTGCAATCAAAAATCGGTTTGCCAAGTTTGTCGTTTACGCGATTATGGAATTGGCATAACCACGTTGCTAGCTCCTGTTGCGAATTTACGTTAATAGGATTTACGGTTAAGCTGTAAGTAAATTTATGTAAATTAACTAAAAAAACTGCACTTATGTCAGCATACTTACTCAGTGCGAAAGTCTTTAGCACAGTATTCACATGGATACAGGCGAGAAAGCACATCAAAAAAGGTTTTCATATCGCGCTTCTCGCAGTCCGTGGGATTGTCTGAGTAAAAAGCAGCCATGGTGTGCAATAGGCCCCAGGTTGATATGCCAAGACGCGCTTTATCCAGCGGACAATCATCACGCTCTACGGGCTCGTTCGCATTTGCAACCAGCTTCTCGCCGGCCATGTGATTATCCTTTTATAAAAAAAAAAAATCATGAATCAGAACTTGTAGCAAGTAGAATTCTTAATACACACCTTCACAGCTGGCTTATTGGACAGTATACGCTGTTGCTTAGACCAAGACTTAAAATCGTTACAAGTACGACAATTGGGATCCGGCTTTTCTTTCCTATGTGCCGCGAACTGACTTGCATCTTTAGTATTCTCTTGTTCCTTAGTTTGGAATGGATCGGACATGGCGCCACCTGCACTGAGCAACTCTTGCAGAATAGTCTTTTGCAAACGACGTACAATTGGTCGCCAAGTTTTGGGTGTCGTTTGGACAACTTTTAAAACGTTATTGCCCCGTACAAATTTCGTGGTCGGCGGCAGGCCTTTTGTGTTGAAATTGCGCACAGCTGTTGTGAAAATCATACATAGTAGTCGCATGGTTGCCACCTTGTTTCAACGGTTAAAAAACTGCACATTTTTTAATTACTATTCAAGCTATAAGATAAGTTAAAGCTGTGTTTTGTTTTTTTTGGCATGCATATGTATGCCTTTCATTCAGCCTGAGTCAGCATTTTTGATTTTAAATTTAACAAATACAGTTTACCAACACCCAGCACTTTATGTACAAAGTCTGGCTACTAAATGCTGATGTTGTGCAGCTGACAAAACGATAACGATAAGTTGGCAATTCGCGCCAATGTAATATAAATTGAACATTTAAGTGTATACTTTATGAAATGGGCAAATTTGCAAAAAAAAAAAAGTGTATTTTAAAATAGAATTTAATAACTTACGTGTGTAAGAGCTTGTTTTGAGTTACACCACAAATTTGAAATTAAACTTTTATTCTTTATTCTGCTAGACAATTTTATCTAAACATCCAAACATTTTTTGACAGAAAAAAAAGAGACTAAATGTTAAGGCACATTTATTAATTTAATGTATAAATTCTTTTAGTAACAACTACAGCTTGGTATAAATTGTAAAGACAAGTTAACAAATGGTCAGGATGCTACACAGTTCAAGTAGACATTGTTAGCTTTTTCGTTAACTGCAACTTTCAATTGTTAGTTAAATTGGCAGTTAATAATTAACATAAATATATAAAAATATATGTATTGGGTCGTTGCATATTTTGTATAAATAAAAAAAAAAAACGCACACACAACAAATATTTTTTGACGCAAGGCACAGCGGCTAAGAAATTAGTTTGCCAACTTAAGCATAGTCCCTAAATGTGGTGAACAAACTGTATAGAACGCGCAACGTAGATTTCAAGTCCATATTGACAATATCCTCTGGTCTGGCCTTGGGTTTTGGCAAGCCTACATCTTGCATTAGGTCGAAAGCAAAGGCAACATTGTTAACCATTTGATCGACATCCTGGGGTGTCAGATGAAACTCGTGCAAAGGCACAAAGAAACCACCCAGCAGACCCATCAGCAGGCACAAATAGACGCCATCTCGAAAGTCTGTATTCAAATCGTTGATTTCAAAATTCAATTTGGCCAAATGTTTGTTGACAAAGGTGATCAGAGACTTTTTGACCACAGCCAATTTGTCGGGCGCACAATTAATAAGCGTATCAAACGCATCCTTTTCGCAACGCATACCCAAATCATCATATTCGGAAGTTATTTGCTCTTGGAATTTTCTGCAAAACAAAAAATGTTTTAGCAAAAACATAATAGCAAATCGTATGCAACTTACTGTGCGTTTAAGACGCCACCGTTCTTCTCTGCAATAACAACTGTTACAAAAACATTTTCCGGTAGACGCACAGGTGCTCGAAAATGACGCACCAAAGCTACCAACAAATGCAAGATGGCCACAATGTTCTTAGAATGTACGCTCGCCACGGACCATTTGGGTATTTTTTGATGAAAGCCAAGTGTCTGTATAGATAATTCAATAAATTACTACATTTGCCGTATAAGCAGAGATGGTTTTGATGCTTACGTGATTAACAGCCTTAAGCACAATATTGAGCTTTTCGTGCTGTCCCTGCTCCGATTGTGTTACTTCGGGAACGTCAAGCTTTTTGCCTGTAAGTTTTTCCCATAGCTTGTGCAAAACCTGACCATCATACATATCCTCATCTAGCTGCTGTACAATAATACGCTGCTCGGCTAGCTCATCATTGATCCAATCGATGAGAATCTTTTGCAGTTTTACCACTTCAGGATCATTGATAGACTGTGGATCAATTACAGCGCGTTGCTCATGTTCGCCTGCAAAATAAAATAACGTTTCTCATACACATATTTATGTTTATGTTTATATGACAACTTACGAAGTGCATAATCCTCTGGTGGTATATCATATTGATTTGGAGAGCCTGGCGAGTCAATAGCATATTTGCCTTCCTCCTGAATTTTCTTAACTAAGAAAAAATATAAGTTTGATTAGCAATCAATGACCCTTTGATGCAAATAAATAAACGACTATTGTCCATTATTTTAAGCCCACACAAAATCATAAACATATATCTACACTGGCAAACAGATCAAATTGTTTGTGTGCGTCATTAATGACGCAATGTTTTTAATTATAGGCGGGCTGGCACATCTGCTTCAAGAAATGTGGCCCAGATGCATGAAACTCTGCTTTAGAACCATTGCAGTGCACAGTTTTACTAGCTTAGTACATAACAACTAAGTCTTTTAGCTTTTTTTAAAAGAGTGCAATGGTTTTTTGCGTATTTATACAAATTTTCTATGCTTAGTGCAATTTCACTTTTATCTGGGATCTTACCTTCCCGAGTGCCGCGTTTGCGACCCAATGTACTGAATTTATCCCAAAAACTATCTTCCTTTTCGCCCTTTTTGATAGTTGTGGGCGTGTGTGGTGACTTTGGGCGGTTTAAAGTTGACATTTTGCAAAATTATAAAATCAAATGAACTGAATTGTTTTGCGTTTAACAAAAACAATTGTTATTGTTGGAAGCAGAAAAAATTGTTAAGCGTTGCCAGATTGCTGATATTTGGCACTGCTCAATTTTATGCATGATGTGCCAAACATTTTACAATCGATAACTTGCGGTTATCTAAAATATATATTCTGTTTTGAAATGAACAGAAATTTCATTTTCTATGCACAAGATATTAAAGCCTTTACAATGAGTGTTTAAATTATGCTTGTTTTAATTAATTAAAGTGAGGCACAATCAATCCTGCTAATTCAGCTTTATAGTATGATTATAAAATTATTATATTTTACATTAAAAGTAAGCTGCAAGAGTAGGTCATAAAGATGTTATATTGAATTAGGTAACTGACAAGCGCGAACTGCTACTAACTGAAGTAGCACGAAAATCGGTGAGAACACTTCGCTGTACTCAAGCCCCGTTTGGCCAGATAGTTTTAAACATAGTAAATACTTAAATATAGCAATCAGCACAAGAAAATATGTACTACGCAGAAAGCGATGCAGTGCCTTGCGTTTGTTATCCGAATCCAGGTACATGCGTATGCCGACAATTACACAAAAGTAAGCATTGCATATATCAATGAAAAACAAAGGGCTAAATATGGTAAACCAGTCATTCATAAGTTCTGGCACAATATTGTTAAGTGCGCCGGATATCTTAATGGTAAGCGTGATAATGAACACTAGTAGGCCGCAAAGGTTAACAAGTATTTCAAATTCTGTGAGGCCAAGCCAACGCACGAGCTCCGACAATTTGAACATGATTCTTTGTATCTATCACTTCTGCACAGGAGCTTCTGGCTGCTTTTTTTGTGACTGTGTTTCTTTCTTTTGCTGCTGCTGCTGTGGTGCTTTGCGTTGTTGTTGGCGTTGCCTTGCGTAAGTGTCCTCGCGGCTATTGTAAGTCAATTGTGGTGTGGGCTTTACAGGCAGCTCTGGCACAACAATATTAAATAGGCTATTGTTGTAGATTTTTATGTGTAGCGCAGAATTGTCGCGCTGGCGAAAGTCAATGTCGTCCTCGTCACACAGTGGATGCAATTCATCCACCAAACGCAGTGTTGATGTATTAATGGCGTAGCTTAAAGCGCCGTCTGCATTTTTTATAAGACGCAATGCCAAGTTGAGACCGCGTGTAATGGCGTAGCCCATGCAGTGCAAGTAGATTTCCTTAATACCCGAGTCCAGCAATTGCTGGCAACGCTTTAGCTGTGCCTGCCAAAAAAGAAACAAGTTGCTTAGTAGTTTTCTACGTTTGTTTTTATAAAAGTTACCTCAAAGGGCGATTTGCTGGTAATATAAATGTTGTGATCGTCGTTTACAACACGCGGTGGTGGCTTGCGTACAACGCGTTGACGTCCACGTCCCCGTGAGCCCTGTTGATTGCGTTGGTTGGGTTGAGCTCTTGGCTTGGCACCTTGCTCCCTTGAATTGTTATCCATTATCGAACAAAACAACAATTGGCCATTATTTAGGCAACAACTAACTAGTTTATAAAACTTGCTGCCTGTGTCACCATATAGTATACAATATCGATAGGCGGTGTTAGCAACACTGTGTTTAGTTTTAATCTGGCAGCACTGTTTTGCTGTCATATTGACATTTTTGTCGATTTTTTTTACTATCGTGTGTTCGTGACATCTTCGTTGTTGCAGATAGCAGACATCGCCAGTTGAAAATTTTACTTCGTACTTTCGGAACAACAAAGGTATGTTTTTAGAGTTTTTTTTTTTAATTTTTTTGCCAACATAAAGTTAGTAATTCTAAACAAATTGTAAGCCATGGTTAAAGTTCTAACACTAACGCCAAACATACACATAATTATATAGCATAAGTTCACAAACACATTCACACACATATACATACAAAGCCGCTGCTAAAGGCTGCAGCAGAAAAAAAAAATTACATAACTTCTTAATTTAATTTTATTCCAAGTACTTGTGCTAAAATAAAATTTACTGCATATTTAAGTAAGTTACAAATTAAGCAAGCCAGCATCTTAAGTTTTAAATTAATTACATAAGTTTAAAAGTGTTCGTTAGACGAAAAAAAAAATAGGAAAAGGGCAATTGATTCCAACGCCATGTCGTATATGCGCAAACTGTCAAACATATTTTCCTAACCACAAAAAAAAAATATATATATAGAACAACAATAAAAAAAAACTCCTTGCACAACGTTTCGGTCCAAATAGCGTTTTGTATTCATGCGTTCAAGTTCATTCTTCCATGCAGGACAAAAATCCGATTTCAGTTAACAAACAAGCACAAATACACAAAAACGCAAGCGACGCGCGCCGCAACGCTTCCAAGCAGCAAAAGTGCCAAATAGTGTGAGGGAGCAACTGCAGCAAATACAGCAACTACGGGTACAACAACCACAAAAGTGCCGCAGCCATCGGAAAGCGTTCTGGCCGTTCCAGCAGCTCATTGGGATAACAACCAAACAAGTAAATTTTACAAATCTTATTACCAAACCAATTGCATAAGAAAGAAAATATTGGTTGCTCTGTTGGGCATATTTTCTTGTTGTTGCCTGCCTCAGTCCACAAAATTGAATAGCAATAGTTGTTAATGAAGAAATTTTCCAAGTTAGAGGACTAGTGCCTCTCGTAGCAAACCAATTAACTAGTCCGCTTACAATTCATTTTCTAAACCCATTCCATACCCCTGCCCTTCCTCTCAAAAAAAAAAAAAAAAAACATTTCAAAAAAGTAAGCAAAGCAGGCCAACACATGCAGCATGAGCAAATCTGTATTGCTTTGAATGATTTAAAAGCTAAAATCCCTAGCAAAAAGGCAGAGCAGTTGAACTCTGCAAACAAAACACGAAAACAAACTATATTGTGTAAATATAGGTATATCGCATATGCGTACAACTGAAACTGCTTGATTTAACGCGGCACAGTTTGAATTGCAGATCGTCGACCACACAGCCGCCGCAGCGACAGATTGAGGACGCTCTCAGCATGTCCACAGCGCGCTTACCCTACTATCAACAGCAGTCGTCTGGCTCGGACTCGCAGCAACGTGGACACGGCCAAGGACGCAGCACTGCGGGCTATTCCAGCCGCGGTTTTTACAAATCGCGCAGTTCGCGTTCCATGGAAAGACGTCGCAGCCATAGTCGTAGTCGCAGTCGTTCTGTAGAGCGCCAGCGACGACGCAGCAGTCGTGAACGCCGTCATCATAATCATCATTATCAACGTCATCGGGATTCACGTTCGCGTGAACGCTCACGTGAGCGCTCTAAGCGCTATCATCGTCGTTCACGCAGTCGCAGCCGTTCCAGCAGCAGCCACAGACGTCATCAGCATGCTAGCAAATCCAAGCTGGACACTATGCACGAAATCAACGGTGTGCAAAAGCCACAGAAGTTGCCCGTAACACAAAATAGTGCCTTGTCGGCCGTGGGCGCCTATTACAATCTCGATATAGACGAGCCATTTGACAAGGAGCGCATACATCGTGAAATGGAGCAAAAACTACGTGAGGCCTTAGCGCGCGAGGGCAAGGTATATCCGCCGCCCAAACCAGAACCACCTGCACATCCTGTGTTCGCCAACGATGGCTCTTTTATGGAATTGTTTAAGAAAATGCAGGAGCAACAAGCAACAGTCACACAAGTGCCTCAAATGCAGCCGCTAGTGTCAGCCGTTGTGCAAGACATTGAACCACAACATACAGCACAATTAGCGGCTGCAGCTGTTAATCTGGACAATAATGTGCATCATGCCTTTGGCCAATTGCCAGCCATTGCCGCAGCAGCGGCCACCAGCGCTGCAGCACCTTATATAGCTGCAGCTGCGGCAGGCAAAACAGCTCCACCACCGCCCCTAGTTGGACGCCGTCGTGGTGGCAAAATACTAAAGACCGGCATGGTGGCCAAGCTGAAAACACCAAATGAGCGTGATGTTGATCCAAAAGACTTTTGGTCATTGTATTTGGCTGAAGTAAATAAGTACAAGAGCAACGCATGCGATACTGACAATGGCAAGCGTCCCCTGGTTAAATAGATGATCCAATCCTCCTACACTCATGGTACACAAGATTACAAACACGCTTAAAGAACCGGAAAGCGGATCTTTTTATATACAAACTGCACATGGAACTTTGAACTTGAATGCAACAAACACAGCAAAAGATTTAACACTTAGTTTGAAGTTGGTGCTTCAAAATTAGTTTCCGAATTTGACAAGAGTGAGTCTTTAGGATAGCAACGCACAGCCAGCCGCTTTGCCATAATACCTGCGTAGCTACATATAGTAGTTTGATCTAGAACTAGGAATCTTTATATTATATATTAATCAAACAAAATTTTGTATAATCGTGTGAGTGAATTGATCACTGTCCCCATTTGTGAAAAGCGAAAAGCTGGCTACGAATCGAATCTTTGTACCACGCCTAGCCTTATCAAGCAGCTGCAGTATTCCAAGGCAATAAAATCCTAAATACTATTAAGCCGCCGCCTACTCGTCAATGCCATAACCACAAGTGCAGTTTTCTTAAGTATTGGGTATATACATAAAATATATAGTAACAAAAAAATGTAAAATATTTATACATAGTTAAGTAACATTTCGTTGCTTAAGCGCAAGCTCAACGAAATAGTTAATTTATTAAGCACTTTAAAATAGTTTGTACAGATTTATACAACAAAATATATGCAAACATATATACTATATACACTAAGTACGTCTTATATAACTTTCATCAAGCATCTTAAAAAACATTTTGACTAATCGAATATGATCTGTTCTATATGTCTGTATCTTTCTCTTTGCGTCAAATGTGCTCTTTTCATCCACAACAACGACAACCACAAAATTCGAAATTCGTTTTAATTTAAATTTAACTTTCCTATTTTAACAATTTATATATTTCATAATTTCGCTACATTATGTACATCTTATCTCTTGCTGTCTCTGTCTGTTCCGTGCTTTGGTTTATTATTTCGTTTCTTTTTTTTTTTGTTTTTAACTGAAGTCTATATATATGCAATTTTTCATGTCTAAAAACAAAAACAGCGACAAGTCGTCCACCGACAGCAACATGTCCAGCCTTAAATTGGAGACCGCACCATTCGATCCACGTTTCCCTAACCAGAACGTGACACGTTACTGCTATCAGTCCTACATTGACTACCATCGCTGCCAAAAGAAGCGGGGTGAGAGCTTTGCACCATGCAACTACTTTAAGAAGGTCTACAAGTCAATGTGCCCCAACGCTTGGGTGGAGAAATGGGATGATCAGCGCGAGAGCGGCACATTCCCAGGTCGCATTTAAGCTGCCTGCACCCCCAATACACAAAAACAACAACACACACCAACAACACCTACAAGCTTAGGGTTAATTCGGAAACCAATAACTACAACTCCGATACCTGCGGGTCGTTTGCTTCTTCTTCTTGTTATTGTCGCTTAAAAATTGTTAGAAAAAAACATTGCAATACACACACACACACAAATCACACACACCGCATCGTCGTCGGCGATACTGAAGATATTGCAAAACAAAGATCTAAATAGTATATATACACATGACGTCAGGTAACTGTGCAACCATGTGTATAATTCAACAATAAAAAAAAAATATATAAAAAACTTATCATATTTCTTTTATTTTTACATGTGAAAAATCGGAGCTGCATAGGAGGGCGGCATATGGCGTTCAATTGGCTTTTAAAGTTCCACATTTTTCGGACACCTGTAGTCAACGTTTCGGAAACAATTAGTTGTGGCGTTACTTAAGTTTAAGACTTTGTATAACAGTTGACAATAGTATGTGATGTAAAGGAAGTCAGTCGTTGGGACTTGGAACATCAATAGCCTTAAGGAGCTTAAGCGTTCGGCCAATACTTTCATGCAAACAAGGATGTTAAAAAGTTCTATATAAACTTAAAATGCGACTTATAAAATATCGCTAAGGAAAGTTCAAAACTTTGTATAACAGTTGACAATAGGAAAATCAGTCAAGGGGACTTGGAACGTCAATACGATACAGCAGCTTAAGAGCTCGGCCAAGACGTTGGTGCAAACAAAGATGCAAAAAGTTTTATGTAAACTTAAAATGCTGACATTTTGAATAGTTAAACAAACCAACACGGTTATTATCTTATAAAATATCGCTAAGGACAGTTCAAAACTTTGTATAGCAGTTGACAGTTGATGTGATTGAAGGAAAATCAGTCGAGGGGACTTGGAACATCACTAGCTTTAAGGAGCTTGAGATCTCGGCCAAGACGTTTGTGAAAACAAAGATGTAAAAAGTTTTATGTAAACTTAAAATGCTGACATTTTGAATAGTTAAACAAACCGACACGGTTATTATCTTATAAAATATCGCTAAGGAAAGTTCAAAACTTTGTATAACAGTTGACAATAGGTAAATCAGTCGAGGGGACTTGGAACATCAGTACGCTAAAGCAGCTTAATAAGTTCGTCCAAGACGTTAATGCAAACAAAGAAGTTTTATGTAAACCTGAATGCAGATATTTTGTAAAGATAAACAAACCTACACGGTTTTAACTCAAATATCTTGACAGAGGATGGAACCGTTCGCAGAAGTGCATGTAATTGCGAAAAATTTCTGATCGCCATTCACTTGGGAGTGGCCAGAAATGATTCTTCAGTTGCAGTTCAAGCAGCTCACAAACTTCCGACTCTCGAGTCAAGTATCCTCTGGGTAATCCCCTGAACAACCGTTCTGGGGGGCTAGCTAATTGTGAGAAGGCGAATCGTAGCGTCTGTTCCCCATGATGGGGCGGCTACAAAAGACGTCTGTTTTCCCACAGTGGCGGTCTCAAATAAGTATGTGTTCGACCAGCCAACAGGCAGGTGTGCCTGTCGAGCTCGAGCTTATGGGGTTATTACTCATATCTTGGAAAACACCAACCTAGCGAAACAAAAATGTTAACTACATGAAATATGACAACGAACGGAATAGTTTCCCCAAGGGGTAACCATATATTGGCAAATCCCCCTACTGCCGAAATGACAGAAGTAACCTGCACATCGGATTTGGGCGTGCGGCATCTTTCATGTGCTAGCGGCAACCGTGACGCTACAATAAACGAATCGACGACAAATTTAAGAAACCTTTCCGGTTCTGCGGATGGAAATTTTGGCTACCGTAAACGTTCGCTAATAGGAGCTTGGAATGTCCGATCCTTGTATATCTTGACAGAGGCCACAAAATATTATGTTCACCATATCGGAAACAAAAAATAAAATTGATTTAGTAGAGTATTAAAATTTCGTCTAGGTAGATCAGGACATTGTGAACTAATTGGAGAAATGCGCCATGCAGCTGAGTCAGTGGCTCGATTTGGAGCATAAATTTCATTCAGCTTTCGAAATTTTTAGTATTACAAAAAAACGCCCATGAAGATGTCGTCAAACAGTAGACCTTAGTTTTATGTAAACTTCTACAGATATTATCCGAAATAACATTGTGAAAACATATTGAAAACTTTACTTTTTAAATTTGTTAAAATTATCCCGTACCGTGCACTTCAAGACTTTTTGTAACTATTCTGAGAATTTTGGAACCAGATAGTTGGTACTTTATTTATGTTCTTTTAATTTCTTTGAGAGAGATCAAGGCTTTGTGCACTAGACAGCATTAGTTTATATTGAGCAATAGTTTATGCTCTTCCTGCCTTGATAAACTGGAATCAGTGGGAACAACAATACGCCAACCTACAAAAGTTAAAATATATGATATTTTAATATGTCTGTATGGATTTGTGGTAAGATGAAATGTTTAAAGCGCCTTTTAACGCAAACTTTGAAAATCAAGATCTTGTCAACAATGCATATACGACCGTGCTCATTCAGTTTACAGATCTACAATGTCGTATGCACAACATTGTATTTCCGGGGAACTTCAAAGTTTTAGAAGAAAAGCCGTAGTAATTTAAAAAGTATTAGGTGGAACAGATAAATGAACATATTGGATCTAAACCGTATCTTTTTAAATGAGTGACTTAGCATCTAAAATATGTTTTCTAATGAAGACGATTTTGTGTTTCTTCATTAGCCTTAAGGAGACGCTCCCCAGGATTATTGCAAAAAGTAAAAGGAAATCACATATTTGTAGAATATGTCTGTAAAAGGATTTTCCGATACGACGAATATATGTCTCGAACACACCTGTCTCATGGGCGCTACGGGACGCTAAAAACGCGATTATCTCGCAACCAAGTTTTCCAATCCAGCACAACTCTCACGCCTGATCTATCGATCCGATTTTCGTCATCTAAAGAAAAGTTAGAAATTATTTAGTTTTTCTATGGCATAAACTAAAAATATGTGTAAAATGTAATTTATAATTTTTTAACGTGGTTGGAATGAAAAAAATTTCCAAAAAATTTAACTTCATAGTTCAAATGTTTTATTATTATTATTATCTATTTTTCATATTTTTAATAATAACAAATATAATCATCAAAACCGTAAGCTCGTTCGCCTTTTCATATTCCCCCAAAAAAAATACAAGCTTTGCCTTATTTTGCCCAAATCCAGGGGACGCACCCTTAAGTTCGGTATTGTAATAGGAGGGGCTAGCTTTTCTTCCAGTTTAAATGCTCTTTTCGACTCTAAGGTCTGGCTGCCTCCAATTTGGTTCCAAAGAGCATGTGCTTATATGCACGACGCAGGTGTGCTAATTTTTCTCACATCGGTTTTTAACACACGTTTGGACTCGTGTCTGCTGTAATTAATGGATCTACGATGTAATCCAAATCTTTATAATTTAAATTCCTAAAAAATCAGAGCTGCGACGATGGAAATATTTAAAGTTTTACAAGTCTTTTTTGGATAGATGCATTTATATAGTCCATGGTATGTCTAGTTTCCAGCGAAGAAAGAGACCTGGTATATTTTTTAAGCGCTAAACTTTAAAGATCCAGTTGATCTCCTAATGGAGCCAGTATAGTATAGTGGTCAGGAGCGTATACAATTTGGACCATCAGAAATTTGTCCCTTCAATGTGGAAGTGGTGCTAGTGTAATGGATGCGCCGTTTTTTAATCCAAATCATTAATTGAGGCTAAAAGATCATTTGTTAAGGCCCAAAAACGTTCGCTGTTCAAAATCACCGTCCTGGCGCCAATTTGTATCGGGGTGACATACGTGCATGAACGAAATCAAGGCCAAGTATTAATCCCATTGATAAATTATCATGTTTAGGATATTATTTTTGTTTTTTAACTATGCTATACCACCACTGAGAAATACCTCTTTTATCAAAATATTCAACTAATTTTAACTATTTCTAAGCGTTAAATTGCGAAAAACTTTTGATCATAAGTTTTCCCGTTTTAAAAGTAAGAAAAATCTGTCAAATCATTAAAGATGATTTTCGGTAAAATTTTAACTGATGGAAATTGAACTTTTAATTTCAAGTTTTTTACGTGGCGAATCTCACAGTGAAATATTAGAGTAGTTTGTCTCTTGATTTGCATCTGAATTGAACATCTACATATCTGACTTCTATTAGATCAAGCCCACCAAAAATAGTTTTTATACCCTGTACCGTATGGTACAAAGGGTATATTAAGTTTGTGTAAGCCGAAAATGTATGTAACATATAGAAGGAGTCGTCGGAGATACCCCAAAGTTACCTAAAATATGATCAGGGTGAATAGAGAAGTCGATTTACCCATGTCCGTCTGTCCGTCCGTGTGAACGCCTAGATCTCAGAGATGGTAAGAGCTAGAGTAACCAATCTTAACATTAGATCCCATATTATTCCATAGGAGACAAGTTTATTTTATTTTTTTGATATCGGGTATAAATTATATTGCTCCCATGTGGGTTTTTGAGACGACCCCGACAAAAAAATAAGTTTTAGATGGATAATTCGTTTGTTCATGAAGATATCGTAACCAAATTTGGTTTTTATGGTTCCCAAGTACTGTACCAAATTTCATCAAAATCGGTTGACTATATCATATAGCTCCCATAGGACCGATCGGCCAAAATAACTTTTTTAAATCAAAATTCGCTATATTTTGTTTTTTTTAATAAAGACATCGTAACTAGATTTGGCGTTTGGAAATTTTTTAGAGCACTTAAGCAATGTGCCAAATGTGAACAAAATCGGTTGACTATATCATATAGCTCCCATAGGGCCGATCTTCCAAAAAATCGATTTTTTAACTAAATTTGTTGTGTTTCGTCTGTTTGTTAAGATATTGGGACCAAATTTGATATTCGTGAGCTTTTTATAGTTCCTAAACACTGTACTAAATTTAATCCAAATCGGTTGACTATATCATATAGCTCCCATAGGACGAGTCGGTCAAAAAAAAGTTTTCTATACAAAATTCGATGTGTTTCGTTTGTTTGTAAAGATATTTGAACTAAATTCGGCTTTCAGATCGTTTTTAAGGTATTTAAGCACTGTGTCAAATTTTATTGAAATCGGTTGACTATATTATATAGCTCCCATAGGAACGATCGGTCAAAAAAATGTTTGCTTAAAAATTCTTCTGTTTTTGGTTTTTTGTGAAGGAACCGGATATTATTGCAAGCTAGTGGTACAGGGTATCCCAAAGTCGTCCGCGCTCGACATTACGTACGCCATTTTTAAATATTGACTTTACTAACAGCTTTGGAATCTCGAAATAAGCAGTTTGCATAGTATTTCAGTTAGTGAGCTACAGCCAGAGGGTATTCCAAGCGAACGAATTAGGACCATACCCAAAAAATACTGAAAATTTTCTCTGTCACTTAATTATAGTCACTGAAATAACAAATTTCGAAGTTAGTAAAATAAAGAAAATTGTATATTTGTGTTTCGAATTTTGGGCACAATTAAAACTAGAGTATCTAGAATATAATTTGCCTGCATTATTTATTTTTATTTCAACTTTTTAATTGGTTCCTTTAAATCGTAGAATATTAATTTTCTTTTTTTAAGCATTAGCACACTTTAAATTTGGCTTGCTCTTGTAAACATATATATATATATAGTATATATATATTTATGTATATACATAAGTATGTATAGATATACTTATATGTATTTTTATATATTTAAGATTTTTGCTACTTTAGTATGCATGATTTAAACTTAAACTCTAATACGAATTGTTAGGTGCACAAACAAATCGCTCCAAAAATCATAGTACTCGTACATAGAGTATATATTACTCTTTATATAAAATACATAAGAACAAAAAAGTAATATGTATAAACAAATATTATGTTTGCTACTATAAATGACTTCATGACGGACGGCAGCAATACCAACTGAGTTTAAGTTTTAAACATAACAAATACATAAATAATTGTACATACAATAGTACATTAGGTACTACGCGTCGTAAAGCTGATAAATTGAGGTCTAACGTTAACATATTATATATTTAGTATAAATTAAATGCTTTTAAATGCCGCTTGTTTGTGCGCCCCCGTTTTTACGCTTAATTATTATAAGTATATATATATATATCCGAGATATATATCTCGGATCCCCTGGGGGCTTACCTATTCAAATATATAGTATGTAAATCTTTATATGCCGCAGAGCTATTTTACTAGCCTAAAACTTGCAATCAATTGGATTTGTACTGCAATTTGCATGGATCTTAGAATTTGCCATATATGCTCAATACAATATTATTTACTTAAAGTAGTTTTAAATCTAATCTTATATAATAATAATAATTATATTTGTTTAACACTATGCAACAATATTTTTGAATAAGTTTTACCATTAACGTTTGAACAAAAAGTTTTAAAAGGATAAAGCAGTGATGTCTTCTGAATTCAGATAACCAATTAAAATTAAATTGGCTTAACTTTGGCATAAGTTTTGGGTTAAATTCTTTTGAAGTTAACGAGATTTTAAGATTAAAGAAACACCTTTTCGTAACAGTTAGATGCTGGATGTATGGAACGTTTGAACTAGTGAAAATTATCATCTGAATACTTAATCAGTACATTAATAAAATTTTTATGTTAAAGAATCCTAAGGAGAAACTATGAATGCTTCTTTTCTTTATCATCTTCGTTCACAATTAACGTCGACCGAATGCCTAAAAGCTACTTTGCTTCATTATCTGCGCTCGCGATTAACGGGGACTGATTGCTTTAGAAGCTTCTTTTCTTCATCTTTCTTCTGTATTAGCGTTAAATGCTCGCCCAAGAAGCTACTTTTCTTCATTATCTTTGTTGACGATTAACGTCAACCGAATGCCTAAAAGCTACTTTTCTTCATCATCTTGGCTTAATGTTGTCTGATTGCCTTACAAGCTTATTTTCTTCATCATCATTCCTCTGGATTAGCGTTCAATGCTCGCTTAAAAAGCTACTTTTCTTCATCATCTTTGTTGACGATTGCTTCTATTCTACGTTCTCTTTATTCAAGATTAGCGTCGATGTTCGGCTAGGAAGCTTCTTTTCCTTATTATCTTTGTTCACGATTAATGTCGACCGAATGCCTAAAAGCTTCTTTTCTTCTTCATCTTTCATCTTGATTGCCTTTCAAACTACTTTTCTTCATCATCTTCGTTGACGATTAACTGATTGCCTAATATGCTTCTATTCACCGTCATCTCTATTCAAGATTAGCGTCGATGTTCGGCTAGGAAGCTTCTTTTCCTTATTATCTTTGTTCACGATTAATGTCGATCGAATGCCTAAAAGCTAATATTCTTCATCATCTTTGCTCACGTTTTACATCGTCTGACTGCCTTACAAGCTTCTTTTCTTCTTCATCTTTCATCTTGATTGCCTTTCAAGCTACTTTTCTTCATCATCTTCGTTGACGATTAACTGATTGCCTAATATGCTTCTATTCTGTGTCGTCTCGAATGCTCGGCTAAGAAGCTTCTTTTCTTGATCGCCTAACATACTACTATTCTTCATCATCTCTATTCAATATTAGCGTCGAATGCTCAGTTAGAAGCTTCTTTTCTTTATCATCTTTGTTGATCGTCTATTATGCTATTATTCTTCGTTCTCTTTCTTCAGAATGAGCGTTAAGTGCTCGCCTAAGAAGCTACTTTTCTTCATCATCGTCGTTGACGATTAACTGATCGCCTAATATGCTATCATCCTTCTTATCTTTATTCAAGATTAGAGCGTCGACTGCTCATCTATGAAGCTTATTTTCTTTATCATCTTTGTTCACGATTAACGTCGACTCATCGCCTAACAAGCTTTTTTTTTAACATCTTAGTTCCCGATTCATTTTTTTTGAAAAAGCTAAAGTTATTCAAGGTTTAGATTAAAAACACTTTAAAATATGCCTTAATATAATAATAATTGTTACAATTTAAAAAAAAACTTTTTTTAAAAGCCTTTGTGCTATCGTATATTATTTAGAAGATTAAAAAGAAGCTTCTTTTCTTTATCATCTTTGTAGACGATTAACGAAGATTGATTGCCTAACAAACTATTTTATAACTTCTTATTTCCCGTTTAATTAAGCCAAAGCTATTCAAAGTTTAGATTGACAATACTTTAAAACCTGCTTTAATATAATTATAATTGCTATAATTTAAATTAAATCTTTTTTTGAAAGCCTTTGTGCTATCGTATATAATTTAGAAGATTATGAAAAATGCATTGATATTGAGAATTAACAATTTTAAAACATAATATGAGCTTTCGCTTGGCCATGGAACATGATTGACAATGGTTGCCTTGCTGTGACCTCCATTATTAATTGAGCAGCCTTATCAATCTAACCTAAACTTTTTATACTTTTAAGTTTTTAAACGCCAAATGGGAAAAACTTGAGGAAACTTAATAATCATTATCATGCTATGTAATAAAACGGATTTTCAGATTTCAATATAATTTGCTAATAAAATAACCAAATATTATTTTTATAAAGACTGCGAAATAATTTAGTACCTAGATTTTTTTTTTTAAATAAACTGCGAAATTTTTCAAACGTTTCAGTTCCAAATTTTGTAAGCTGGGGGAAGCCTAAATTATAAG
Source organism: Chymomyza amoena (assembly GCA_037043745.1). Classification (NCBI taxonomy): domain Eukaryota; kingdom Metazoa; phylum Arthropoda; class Insecta; order Diptera; family Drosophilidae; genus Chymomyza; species Chymomyza amoena. Next base: position 90,106 of record JBAMAX010003675.1, on the reverse strand, counting down.
TGATTGTATTGATTGATCAGCGCAAAGCTGTTTAGAAAACTTTCAATCTAAACTTAATCGTCAGTTAGAAATTTGGTAAAGTGGACAAAACCTTGTAATATTTCAGTTCCAAATTTAAAATTTTGTAAGCTGGGGCAAGTCTAAATTAGAAGTGATTGCATTGATTGATCAGCGTAAAGCTGTTTAGAAAGCTTTCAATCTAAACTTAATCGTAAGTTCGAAATTTTGTAAATTGGAGAAAATTTTGTAATATTTCAGTTCCAAATTTAAAATTTTGTAAGCTAGGGGAAGTCTAAATTAGAAGTGTTTGCATTGATTGATCAGCGCTAGGCTGCTTTGAAAGATTTCAATCTAAACTTAATCGTAAGTTCGAAATTTTGTATATTGGAGAAAATTTTGTAATATACTTTTTTTAAATAAACTGCGAAATGTTTTAAAACGTTTCAGTTCCAAATTTGCAATTTTTTGTATGCTGGGGGAAGTTTATATTTCAAATGATTGTATTGATTGATAACCACAAAGCTTTCAATTTAAACTTAATTAAAAGTTACAAATTTTGTAAATTGGAGCAAGTGTTTAGGCTTGATAATGTTGTTTGAGGATGGAGTTGAGAGGGCTCCTGCAAGTGGCCAGTCAGATAGTGGTGGAACAACTAGTAATGAAGATATTGATGGTGGTTTAGCAGCAGCGACAAGATTTTTGAATGTGGCGATAGAAGGAGAACTTGAAACGGTTTCTCCACTGTCTTCCTCAAGGACGTCAAATTCGGGAGACGTAAGTTTTACTGGAGATGATGATGAAAAGGAACTTTCAGCAACAATCTCTTCAGGGGAAAAGACTGAAACTCGTGCCCCTATACGTTTTTGTCGTGGAATGACTTGGTTCGTTTTCGTCAAGATACCTGGGGAATTCCCATAACCGTAACCCAATTGCTGAATGAACAACCAAGCAACGATAGTGAATATGATAGATATTGAATATGAAGCATAATTAATTTTTGTCCATGCATAACACGAAGCTTTTTAGTTCTTTAAGTCGCCCACCAGCTTACATGAATACTATGATTCAGCATTGTCATCGACAACACTACTTTCAAATCTAGCACAGCCAGAAGTGGATGAGTTTGCGGAACATAGATACCGACAGTGATGTGGGTTGCAATGGGGAACTGCCACTGGGCAGCAGAGCGGAATTTACACAACAGGCGTTGTACACATATCGTGCTAAGAAACAGCACCTACACGCCTGCTGAGGAACTGGTGGAGGAGGTATATGAAATTGATGGTGATCAGGATCGTATAGATGAGCAAATGACGCGTTCTCAAGCGGATACCATTACCAAGCAGGTCTACTTGTTAAAAGGTCCCGATTCTAACTCAAATCGCATGTTTGCCAATCTAGGCAATAAGACTTGTAAGCGACGTTACTGCTACTTGCGTCAGAAAGTGGATGGAAATTTTATATTGGAGTTGCAGAAAGATAAGAAGCAGGTAGATGCCAAAGCCACCATAGTCATGGATTTTTGCTTAATACATTATGAGGTGTAGCAAACGGAACTCCGCCCAAGCTCGAACATATTTGAAATGTTTTTTTTTTTAAATTTAACAAAAAAATAATTTCACTTTTGTTGCATAGTGTAATATATATATATATAAGTTCCTCTAACTCTCTAACTCCGGGTGGAGTGTAGGGCCAATGCCCTAGTGTAACTTAATCGTAATTAAATCTTTTTCTGCCCTCTTACAGCTGAAGCAAATTTCAAAATTTGTTCATGTTTAATTTGTTTTATATCGTATTTTTTTGCAATGCAAATACGATAACTTTGGCTTAAAACTTTTTTCAAACTAATTCTATGCACTTTTGCGATATAGTTTTAAAATTTAGAGTTACAATTTCTTTTGTAATTATGCTGGACATTAGTTTGCCTTGTATTAGCTTATTGTACTTAAAAGGTATGCATGTATAGTATATACTTTTATATATTTATATATATGTATATATTTTATATTCTATAATATTGAAGGAAACATCCGTTGTGACATAATATGTTTACATAGAGTTGAGCTATTTCTTATCTTTTTTTTTGCAACATTTAATAAGTTTTTAGCTTACAATTTATGTAGTTAGGTAGTTTATAGAGCTTATTTTTGTTTAATTTTAAAAGTAAGTACAATAAACTTGTATAACACAGTTCAAAATATTAGTAAAGGCAAAATGAGTTTGCCATAGTTAAGTTTTTTAAAAGCTTAGATATTATCTCAAGATACATATATATATTATATAGAGTTTGTGGCCAGGCCAATGCCTTTAAGTTTTTAGCCATCACAAAAAAGAAATAAATACGACATTACATAGTTTATGACTAGTATACTGTATATGGCTTTATATAAACAATTCTTTGTTTAAACTGTACGCAATTCTATGTAGTTTAACACTAATATATAGTATATATATAATCATCACTTGCATATATATAAGTATGTATATGTAATATGTGTATTATGTCTTATTGGAAGTCAACTTAATTTGTGCCTTGCATAAGAAATCTCTGTTCTAAACGTTAGTTAAAAAGTTGTAATTTTTAGAAAACAAAATATCTACTAATTATTGGCATATAGGTTAAGTATATGCCCGGTCCAACAAAGCGTATGCATCATACAATCTTAGTAATTATCAACTATTATATGTTTTTTTTTTTTTTGATACATAAGTGTGTAGCGTATATCGGTTTTGAAATCGCTTAAAAGTAGCTTTAGTCTCTAGTAAAAACTTTGTCCAGCTTCTTGTTCTGTTTTTACGTTGTCAGCTGCTCTGTCTTTCACTCCTTAACCTTATAGTAGCAACTCCATGGCGTCTTTATGGTCATAGCCAGCTCCAAAATGAAGCCGGAAATATGTATATAAAGGGTGATTCATTAAGACCTTTTTTTTCAATAGGGATTTTCGTGTGGATCACGCGTGATCCATGACAGCTGTCAAAGGCAAAGTTGTTCAGTATGCATAGGCAAATCATCATGGAAGGTCGAATGACCTTCCTGCACGTTGCCGTTTTAGTGAATGGGCTCTTGGTAAGATCGACCAAAATTTTGTTCAGTGATGAGGCCTACTTTTGGCTCCACGGTTTCGTGAATAAGCAAAATCGCCTTATTTGGGGAGAAGATCAACCCGAAGAGGTTCACCAGCTGCCATTACAGCCAAGAAAACCAACGGTTTGGTGCGGTCTGTGGGCTAATGGCCAATGATTGTCATTTTTTTAAAAATGAGCAAGGTGCGAACGTTACCATCAATGGCGCACGCTATCGGACCATGTTCACGAACTTTTTGCTGTCTGAAATTGTTGACCGTGATCTCGAAGACATTTGGTTGCAACAGGATGACGCTCCGGTCCACATTGCCAATGAAACAATGGCTCTATTGCGAGGCCAATTTGGTGAGCGATTAATTTCACGTACGGGACCCGTACCTTGGCCGCCAAGATCCTGCGATATCACATCGCTCGACTTTTTTCTTTGGGGTTACGTAAAGTCAAAAGTTTACTTGGACAAACCAGCAACGATTGAGGCCTTGAAAGCCAACATTACTCGTGTTATTGGCCAAATACCAGTGGAAATGCTTGAACGAGTCATGGAAAATTGGGCCTTCAGGATGGACCATTTAAAACGCAGTTGCGGCCAACATTTAAACGAGATTATTTTTAAAAAATAAATGCCATAAAATATCCTTTCGAAATCATAAATAAAGATCCCATCATTCCTTTAAAATTTGAATTTGCCAAATCATTAAAAAAAAAGGTCTTAATGAATCACCCGTTATACCAATTTGATGTTCCTAGATCACTGACAATCTCTAGAATGCAACAGCTGTGCACCCAACTGCTTTTATTATGGTTAGACGCGTTCGTACTATACTCACATAACATCACTCTTGGTAATATAATCATTTACTACAAATTTGATCTCATCTGCCTAAAGAACCTCAGCCACAGCAGACTTTATAAAATTTGCGTTACAAAATTATTATCATCTTCTATTTTAGCGCACAAAACCCATTCCTTTACAGAGTACCTACTTCTTATTCCTGAGTATTTATCGGGATACATAAAACATACATCTGATACTGTGCCTACATTCAGGGTTGTTCCTAATTAGCTTAACAACTAACTCTCGGATTTGTCACCATTGTGGATTGACTTAATGTCTACCCTCGGATTTTAACTAAATACATTTCGCTGCACCCTAGCTCAAGAAACAGCTTTGTCTAAATCTTTACAAGTCCATGCTAGCTTTAAACATTAATCTAGGAGTAGCTAAATGCTGGGTTCTGTGCGAGATTTGTTTAAAGATTCGATTTTAAATCCCTTGACCCTATATAAAAGCTACCTTTAAGCGATTTTCTACCAAGTTTTCCCAACTACAAGTAACTTTTTTTACATTAAAAAATTAGCTTTCTCTTGATACATCTTTTGTTTTTGGTAGTTTTTTTTTTTTAGAGTGCATAAGTAGGGCTTTTAATTTTAAATAATTTTTGTATAGCTTTAAGTATATACGTGATATTTTGTAAATATCAACGTATTTAATTTTTAGAATTTAGTTTTTCCCATAAAGAAATAAAAACCTTCATTTAAGTTGCATTTAAAACCGTGCGCGAAACCAACACTCAAAATTTTGTTTATCGTGTTAAGCCATTTCCGTACCCTAAGTTGATATTTAAAGCTTCCTCATGCCACATTTGCACATCTCAGCACATCTCAGCCTGCTGCTTCATTAAATTGTTTTTCCGCTCACATAGCTACATGTAGTAAATCCCATTTTAACCGACTAACACTCTCAATGTGTCTTGAAAATAGCACCCCCGACCAAAGACCAACACACTGTTGCCCCCCTTACGGATATAGTTACATGTAGCTATTGCTTGTTTGTTATCCAATGTCACGGACGATTTCAATCTTATCGCACAACTCCGAGTCCGGATCGTGTATGGTAGTGAAATGCGTGCGATCACTGCGAAAGGTACCGCGCTCATTGGAGCTGGTTTTAATAGAGCGTTCCGAGGGTGTCTCTGTGCCGCTTAACTGTATGCGCTTTTGTAGCGCCGAAACAAAGTTCTGCAAAGGCATAAGGCATGGCTTGAGTTTGGAGTGTAAAGCTGCATAAATACATACCTGTGATATAATGTCGCCGCGTGCCGTGCGAACCTGATATAAATAGCGAAATTTGCGTTGTCTGGCCTCCTCACGTGTCTCACGTGTGCGTGACTGTTGACGTCGCATGGGCGCTGCTGCCTGTGCTGTGCTCTGTTGCTGATTATGCGGCATATGATGACCATGGTGACCGTTGTGATGCCGCATATAGACGCGCTTGCGATGATCTACACGCCAGGCGGTAATAAAGCACTGCACCATGATGCTAATGACAATTACAACGGGCCAAGCAGCAATCAGTAGACCACCATAGCAAGGTGGTGGAGCCGGATGCGGCTTCATGTTGAGTATCTGCGTAAGCGTGACGTGTGTCAATAACAATAAAGTTACTATATATACATTTGTTACATACCCAATTAACGGTTTCCAGGCTATGCATAAAGAAATCAACGGCGCTTATAATCATCGCCGTGCCCACAATGCTTGAGGCCAGTATTGTGACATATTTGACACAGCAAAGTGTCAGCACCGAGCAGATGACAGCACCACCCACAACAGCCACATAGATCTCACGGTACTTTATACGTAACAAAATAGGCACAGGGTTATTAATAGTTAAGCTTTAATTTTGGTCAAGCACTTACGCCAAATTCATTGTCCGGCATGGTCGCCACGCATACGGCCATAGCTGCGCCCGATAGCAAAGCGCCCGCAAAGGCGCTAATCAATACAGACGCCACTGGATACGTAGAGCCCAGTACAGCGCCTAAGAGTCCAGCTACAATTGCTAATGCAGAATCAGCTGGCTTACCCAATAGTGTTATTTGAAAGTCCTGTAGTATAAAAATGCCATTTGCGCCGACTAGAAGACCGCTAAGGAAGCCCACTGCGCGTAGACAGCGATAACCCAACAGAGCATAGACTATGCCAAATACAGCTATGATAGCCCAGAGCAGGGCGGATAGGGTATCTGGTATGGTTGGCGTACATGTTCGGCTCTCCAAAATGCCCTGAAAAATATATATTGTATAGGATTATGTCAAAGATGAAAGGAGTTAAATTGCAAAGAATTTGGCAATCACACTAGATAAATGGATAGGTGGAAGCGTTCGAATATATGAAATAGATCTTGAAGAAAAAACATTTGTTTTTTGCTTGATAATGCACTTAGAAGTTAACTCCAAACTTCTTGAGCATATCAATTTCATTTAAGGCAAGCAACTGGATACTTTTATAAAATATGATCCTGCATCGAAGCTATTCTGCTTGTTCTAACACACGCTATATAAGAAAGTGGAAGGCAGCGCAGGAGATGATTTAGAATGGGCTGTGTCAGAAGCTTGCAACAATTCTTTGCGGCGATATTGAACTTAGACAATGGCGGCAGGTACGCGCCTTCATAGCTGCCATTGAGCGAATACTTCATATATAGTGGACATGCCAAACTTGGAGGCACATATACGTTTCGCACAATGTATTCACTGATGCCTTTAGTTTCCCAGTACCATTTATATGATAAAAATATGATTGCTGGCAGAACAATGGGCGCATACATCATCACTCTAGGCGGTTATAGTTTTAGGGCGGCTCAGTGTCCTAATTATGTTCAACATGATGAGTCAGAAATCGCATTGACAGGACCTTTGTCTCTGAACAAAGAAAAACCTTGATTTTAAATACCAGCGATGAAGGGAAGCAAGCAGAAAACTTAAGCTTTTGCAGCAGGGTCGTATTTAGTGTCCTGTGCCTGCGGAAATATCTGGTTTTATACAAAACCCAGTAAGCAAGGCTTTGACACTTTGGGTGCTGCATAATAAGCTGGTCGCCAGCCTACTTTAAAGGCTCCATTAACGCACACACTTATCCCTCCATGCATGTAATTCGATCAAGTACTACTTCAGCTTGGCTGTCAAACAGCCCTGACCAAGTTATGCCAAACACTTGTCATATCGCGAGCATTTACTCGCCCCCAAACATCCGGCAGCTGTCTATGGCCACAAGCAGCACATCTATGACAACTTGTATACATACATACATACATATATGACTCAATTTACTTGGCTGTTGACATACAAAGCACAACTTAAATGCATATGTATACAGACAAATATCATATTATAATAAGGGATGCATGCAACCTAACCTCAAAGGTGTAAAACAAGATAGATATGTATGTGTGTGTGCATGTTTTCGCTACATACCTTAATTAAAAATGGCCAATCCATATGAGTAACATCCTTTGGATCATCGTGTCCATCATAGACCACATCATAGCTGCTGCTATCAAGAGTATGCACCGCGTGCTGCTCCACGCCCACTGCACCCGCGCTCCCACCACTGCTTCTCATGTTGCTGCTGCTACAGCTACCTGGCGCATAAATAGAGCGCTGTGGAGTCGGTGTACAGACGTTGGAGGTACCACTACTTGCAACTTAGAAAGCACTTGCTAAAATGTTATGCGTTGCGTACTTGCAACATGCCACAATGTTTTTGTTATGCATTTTGTATGTCAAATACTAGGCTGCAGCTTCAAAATAGGGCGCAGACACAGACACAGCAACAAACGCAGCAAACACACACAAATGCGTTTAAAGTTAGTTTAAAAAAGAAGTAACTAAGTAAATAAACTGCTTAGTTGCCACATTTTTTTTTTTTTTTGCAAATGCAATATTATTATTTGCATTTATATTTATTTATTATGTTTATTAAGCGTATTTGGCCATTTTATTGTGTACACATATTTACTGCTGGACGTTACAAACGGGCCCAAGACGAATTCGCTTGTGACACAACGGCGCAACACACGAGCCAAGCACTCCTTTACAACGAAAGAGCGAGAGAGCGATAAAGCAAGGAGGAGCAAAGCAAATGCAACGGAGCAGGAGCAGCGTTAGAGCAACCACCAAGCAGTGCAAAGCTTTAAGCTCACTTACAAGCTTACAGCAAGGAAGCAAGCACGCATTGTAAGTGTTGGAAAATGCTAACGACTACGGTATGCACTGTAAATTAGTTTATAAAAAATCTGCACACAAGCAGAAAGATTTACAAATATTAAATTAAATAAATTTAGTTGCGATTAACACAAAAGAAAGGTTTTTCTTTTTGCTTATGCCTGCAGCTGTTCTGTAAATTAACATTTGTATGTTAGTTCATTATATTATGATGCTGCTGCCATACAAATTTGTTTGAGAATAGTTTTTGTTAGAAAAATTTAGTTTTTTAAAATATCGCAAGCAAATTTATGCGAGTTTAAGTAGTTAGGGTAAGTCTTTACATCTACGTATTGTATGCATATGTATAATCAATGGTAAACCCAATTCTCAGCCTCCTAGTAGCACTTTGTGCAGGCACATCTAGGGCAATGCATTCTACGGCGAACGATACAGGGGCCATAAGCCAAAGTGATCGTGGCTGAAGGCCCCAACGGTGAAGATGACATGGATTCAGTGAATCAATACGTCGAAATAGGACTTACATCATGGCACAACATTAAAATCCTGGAGCCTTTCTGAAAGCCAGTTAGCCGTCTGGCGTCTGATCTGTGGTTAGGAACGGCCTGTTAACCCCATATAGGTTTAGATGTGAAGATAGCAGCTATCACCAAACTAGAAAATGGTTCGGCCACACGCTCCGCAAAAACGACAGCAACATCGCAAAGCAAGCAATGCGCAGGAATCCCTTTCAGCAAGCAGGGCGCAGAGTTAAAAGCCCACGTAGTAGCCCCCTAGTATCACTTTGTGCGGGCAAATCTTGGGCAATGCATTCTACGGTGACCGATACAGCGGCCATAAACCAAAGTGATCGTGTCTGTAGGCCCCAACGGTGAAGATGACATGGATTTTGTGAATCAATACGTCTAAAGAGATAGCAGCCATACCACCAAACTATAGAATGGATCGGCCACATGCTTCGCAAAAACGACAGCAACATCGCAAAGCAAGCAATGCGCTGGAATCCCTTTCAGCAAGCTGGGCGCAGAGTTGCAAGCCCACGTAGTAGCCTCCTAGTATCACTTTGTGCGGGCAAATCTTGGGCAATGCATTTTCTACGGCGAACGATATAGCGGCCATAAGCCAAAGGGATGACATGGATTCAAAGAATCAATACATCTGAAGAGCACTTACATCATGGCACAACATTAAAATCCTGAAGCCTTTCTGGAAGCCAGTTAGCCCCCTGGTAGGCGTCTGATCTGAGGTTAGAGACGGCCTGTTAACTCCACGTGTATGCGAAGATAGCAGCCATATCACCAAACTATAGAATGGATCGGCCACACGCCCCGCAAATACGACAGCAACATCGCAAGTAATGCGCTGGAGACCCTTTCAGCAAGCAGGGCGCAGAGTTGGAAGACCACGTGCCGCCCGGAGGAGATCCACGGAAGCTGAGATAACATCTCTGGGGTTAAGCTGGAACTAACTAAGAAATATAGCCCAAAATCAAGTTCGATGGAAGACGGCAATTAAAGATGTTCAATGCTTCAATGGCAGATAAAGAAAATTATGTATACTTATATCTATGTAAACATCGCAAAACAAGCAATGCGCTGGAATCCATTTCAGCAAGCAGGGCGCAGAGTTGGAAGCCCATGTACCACCTAGAGGAGATCCAAAATCAAGTTCGATGGAAGACGGCAATTAAAGATATTCAATGCTTCAATAGGAGATAAAGAAAATTATGTATACTTATGTCTATGTAAACATCGAAAAACAAGCAATGCGCTGGAATCCATTTCAGCAAGCAGAGCGAAGAGTTGGAAGCCCACGTACCACCTGGAGGACATCCACGGCAGCTGAAATGACATCTCTGGGGTTAAGCTCGAACTTACTAAGAAATATAGCCCACAATCAAGTTCGATGGAAGACGGCAATTGAAGATGTTCAATGCTCCAATAGGAGATGAAGGAAATGACTTATATTTATATCTATGTAAAGTTTGATCAAAATTGTTACATACAAATTGTCAACAATTTATTATATACCATAATAAATATATTTCACTACATGATCGATTATATTTGTAAAAACATTTCTTAGATTTTGCTGAAGTCTTGCCACAACAACAAGCCTAGCTGCTTCAACTGGTAGTGGGAATTGGACAACATGCCCTAAACGTTCGGGCTGACTGCAGACCACAATAAACAGCTTTATTTTTTAATGAAAAGAAGCTACAACTAGATCTGGGAACACATAAAAGCTAGGGCCATCCATTTCTTTCAGAAGTATGCGGACCTTCCTACAATTCTCTGCGAAAAGTGGCTGCAGGGTATCCATCCCACCGCGCCATGCCAACAAAATTTTTGTATGTAAGCGCAACAAAAAGCTCATCCTTAAAGCTTTTACTTACTGTAAAACGCACCCTTAAGTAACGAATAGCGGCAAGAATTAAATATTTAACTCACTTTCAGGTTAAATGTATGCATATGCCATATATATTTTATTAGGAATTTATTGTTATTATTAAACGCACATTTTAAAACATATAAATTTATAACATATACATAGGTACATATATATATAATTGTTTAAAATAATGCGTTACAGCTTGTGGAATGCAATGTGTGTGTATGTATAAATATGCTACAAAAAATATAAATAAAAAAAATCTTTAATTCGAACATTGCTTTGATTCGTTTGTATTTCTGCAAATAATACAATAAATGGGCATTGTCGTAACATTTGTTTGATGTGTGATAATATTTATATATAATAATAATATAATGCGTCTGCTTGTATATAACTTTGCGCTACTTTGAGTTTATTATTTATGTTTAATAAGAATAATATAACATTTTTGTAATTATTATTTGTATAACTGCAATATTGTTTAAATTGTTCGCTTAGGGTGAACGTATGATGGCTTCATAAGCGGCGAATATAATGTTAGCCACCTCTACAGAGCGGGACTTGAGACTGAGCGTTGCATCGGGATTACCAGGCTGCAGTTTTAGCTCAAGTAATACCCATATATTGTTGGTTAGCTTGAGTGATTGATAGAGCATGTCCTGACCCTCCACATTGCGCTTGGCAATGGTAAAGATATTATTGGTAGTCATTTTCGAAGCAATTCCATCAGTTGTGCCAATAACGCCACTTAAGCTGTATTGCAGTTCATTGGCTGCAGGAATTTCCTTCCAGGTATTAAGAAAGACGCGCTTATCCAGTTGACCATCCTCAGCGAAGAGCACATTGCCGTGCACCAGACAGGCAAAGTAAAATATATCAATGTTATTTTTGACCGCCACTTGCAGATTATTGAGCGGTTCCATGCGCTGAATGGGTCCATTTGTGCCCAGGCCCAAGCTCACCTCGCAGGTTTGATTTGGTGGCAGGGGTGCAGCTTGTAGTGGCGCAGCTGGCACCAATCCAAAACTGTTCTTATTTAATTGTATGGCGAAGTTGGTCATGGGCTGCATGGCCTTGTTGGTTAGCGTCATGTCCATAAATATTTCACCATTGCGACGCGAAAACGTTCCCTGTATTTCTAGACCCTTGCCCTTCTCTGCTGGCAACCACGTAACCTTAGGTATTTGTACGCCAACGGACAGCGAAGTGCCGGCTAAGCCGAATATATCGCCCAATAGGCTGCTAGCACCACCGCCAGCTGCAGGCTCAGCGGGCGGTCCACCCAAAAGTATATCCAGACCTCCGCCTAGTAGATCTACATTGCTGGTAGCAGTTGCAGCAGCAGGCATGGCAGGTGCATTAATGTCCATAGACAGCAAATCACCAATCAAACTCTCCTGATTGGGTATGACCATGGCTTCGGAGCCAGCTGTTTCTGTCTGTTCACTGCTACCACTTGTGCCAGCAGCGCGATTTGGCAGCGACTTGCGCACGCCTGCACCGCGTCCCTCAACAAAAGCAGTGGGCGGCTTGTGGTACACACTGGCCAAAGAGCTGATATGACAAATAAGCTCATCCAGCAGCGTGGGCTCCAGCAAATCAGTTTCCTCCGATATGAGTGGCTTGTCGGCCAGCACCACCTCTTTGGCTGCTGCTGGATCAGTGGAAAGCAGACGCCAATAAATAAAACCACGATCACGCAAATCAGGATTGTCTGAATCCTGTGTAGCCAGAGAAAGCACATGCTGCACCAACTCCTGCGTATCCGAAGGACGCTTGAGAAACAGCTTGACCACGGCTGTTAACAACTGCAATTGCACCTGAGCGTTCTCATCTTGGAAGCCTTCCAGAAAACTGTCCAGCAATTCGTCCGCATTGTCTATGCGCTCTGCATATTCGCCAATAATCCAGACCATGCTGGCGCGTGCCTCGGGCTCATCCAAAGTGTCCAGATTTTCACACAAGGTGCTTATAATGCTTTCATATTTGTTGGGGTACTTACGGAAGATATCTTTGATAACAACAATGGCCTCCTGCACCACATAGTTGACTTTGGTTTGTATAAGATCCAGTAGCGTGGACACACAACGCTCTGCCGAGGGCTCCACCTTAATAGCGCAACGTCCAATGGCGCGTACAGCCTTGCGCACAAAATCCACATCCACCTCGGTGGCGTATTCCTTTAGTTCGCTAAGAACTTGCGCTATATTGCTTTGGTTGGCCAAACGTATCATAATGTCCAACTTTTCTAGCTTTACATAAATGGGATCGTTGTACTTGACAAAGAAGACTTTCATTTCATGCTTCAAAATATCGGGACGCTTTTGTACGATCAAGTTAATGTTACGCAATGCAACATATTGCACTTCCGGCTCCGAAGACAGCAGAGTGACAAGTGGAGGCGCCAACTTCTTGGTGAGCGTGGCACAAAAATCGCTATCACTGGAAAGCATCTCCAGCAGCTTCATCAGAACCTTGACAGCGCTGAGCACAACAGCGGCATTGGCATGAGCCAGGCGTGGTGTAATACGTTCGCATATAGACTGCGCCTCGCGTTCATCCTTGGGACTGTAGTTGGCCAAAGAGTCCAGTATAAACACCTGGCCCCATTCAGTGCATTCATTAAGCGCAGTCAGCAACTTATTAATGGTCACAGAGTTCATTTCCACCAGCGGCTGTCCCGACTGACTGGCCTCATTAATTTCGCTTAAAGCGGCCACTGCATTTGCCACCACCATGGGATTTGAGTCGGACAGCAAGTCTTTTAGTTGGTCCAAAAAGCCCTGATCCTCTACCATTGTGGCCGAAATGTCATAGAGCTTAGCCACGCAAACTGCAGCAGTTTTGCGCACATAAGGATCTTCATCTTTCAAACATTTGCGCAGTGGTTCACACAAATATTCCGTAATTTTGTCTACGCGTATGCAGCCCATGGTGCGCACGGCCAGAGCACGTATTAAAGGATTCGAGTCCTCACAATCCTTGACGAACGTATTCACAGCCATTATGGCCATGTCTGGCTGCGATTTTGCATAATTCATCAAATACAGATAGACAAGTTTTTTCAGCTCCAAATTGTCCGTTTGCATGCAATTGACCACATCGGGAAAAAGTGCCGAAACATCTTTGCCCACGGTCATGCTAGCAATAACCTTCTTAACCGCCTCCTTCTTTTTCTCCTTCTTGTCATTGTTTAGCTCCGATTTGAGTTCGAATATTTCGCCTTTTTTGGTGGTCGTAAAATACTTTGAATCTGTCATTTTGTTATTGGCTCTCAGCAACGACGGCGCTTGGTAAGTTCTATAAAACAAATAATTAAGAATTTAGAATGAATACAATGCAAATTATGTTTACTAAATACTGTTGAGGCTACAACTTTTTTATCTAATATTGATTTGACAAGCAAATTTCTTGGCTTGGGGCGTATGCGGGCACCCAACACACACACGCACGCACGCACACTTACTCATACCGCAGCTTGAACACGTCTCAAATTTGGCTAAAAACTCTTATTACACAGTAATACTTGTGAAATGTATAGTTAATAGCTTAAGTTATAAGGTAAGGCTGTTAATGAATAGTTTTAAATGTATATATTACCTTTAAAATAGTTTTTTACAAGCACAAAAAAAAAATTGTTTGCCGTTTTTTCTTTTGCAATTTACACAGAATAAAATAGCGCTGCCAACTTATCAAATTTTGCGCTGTTGCACAGATTGGCTCACAGCTGGGGCATTATGGGCAGCACTGTGACTAGCGCACTTGCAGCATTTTTCAACACTGCTGTATAGAACCGCAAAATGTGTACACGAAATTGAAATTTAAACTGCCGAAGACTTAAATTCATTTAAAAGTGCATATAATAATATAATAATAATAAAAAGAGTCGAAATATTATATTATATTGCTTGTTATTATGCTTATATAAATATAAATTTGAGAAAATTTGGCATTGTAATGCAGCTAAACTTTAAGCAAAGCAACCTTATAGACCAAAGCTTATGTTGCCAACTTCAAATGACTATAACTCGTAAACTAAGCGTCCTAGAGCAAAAAGGCAAGCGCCTCATAAATGCTTATCAAGGGAGGGACTAAGTGGTCCACGGTCTACAGTTTAAAATCTCGGTGCAAAGTTTAAGTTTGGTAAACTCTCTATTGACATTTGCAATCTTGCGCTCTCGAGGCAACAATAAACAACAATGTCAACTATATACAGTGAGTCTCCGAATGTTGCACTAAGTGTCTGCTTAACACTTTTTGTAATGAGCTGCAAACTGTCGAAGAGATCTTTCAACTGGTCACGATAGGAATTCCTTTTCTTTTAAATTCTATAAAGATACTTAGTATTAGTTTTCGTTTCTGAGCTGCTCCTTATGACTCGCAAGCAGAGTACGAAAGTAAACTGAATGTAAAGCCTTTTTCGTTCTGTTTCTTTCTTTCAAATATAAAGTAGGTTTGATTTGTTTGTGTATTCTTTCGCTTTCATTCGAAACTGATGCCGTAAAGTACTCGAGTAAGTGAGCTAAACAAGAGAACTTAAACTGGAAGCACTTCTTAAACGAATAACTCCTTTTAACGTTTGCCAACCGCTTCGTTTGCGTTTTGTTACGAATGTTTCTGTATATCAAAAAACGTTGAAGTACAAAAAAGGAATTGTTTTGTTTATATTTTTTTGGCATGGCAAAAGTTTTGTGTACGTTTATGTTCGTTTTCCAATCGATTTAAAAATGTAATATTTAGGTCTGCGGACGAAACGTTTGTGAATTATTCGGTTTTTTTTCGTACCCTGCTGGCAAGTCTGTCCATGTTGAAAAGCTTGATTCGGAGAAGATCATTTGGGTATAAACGCACTTTAGGCTTGCCAACTCCTTTTTAGAACCTTAAAAAAGCTTTATTTGCCAATTTCTTTAATATGCCACTCAGTCATCTAACGTGCTTTGGGATATAATGTTTGACTATGAGTACGTGTAAATATGCAGTTGGCATTTATTGCGGCACGGTAGATGGCGCTGTTTTGGCTTAACCGTTTGTGACGCAAATGCTTATCAATGGCAAACGGCTTAACACACACACACAGAAAATAAAAACTGTTTGCATAGATACTTGTATTGGCATTTATTGCCGTACGGTAGATGGCGCTGTTTTGGCTTAACCGTTTGTGACGCAAATGCTTATCAATGGCAAACGGCTTAACACACACACACAGAAAATAAAAACTGTTTGCATAGATACTTGTATTGGCATTTATTGCCATCGTACGGTAGATGGCGCTGTTTTTGCTAACTACTGTTGACGCAAATTCTTATCAACGTCAAATGGCTTAACACACAAACAGATAAAAACAAAATTTTGCATTTGAGTATGTGTAAATATGCAGTTGTCAATTATTGCCGCATGCACGGTAGATGGCGCTGTTTTAGGTACCGTACCGGAAATGGCTTAACACACACACAGAAAATAAAAAAACGTTTGTCTAGATATTGTAGCATGCACGGTAGATGGCGCTGTTTTTTTTTTGCTTAACTGTTGGCGCAAATGCTTATCAACGGCAAACGGCTTAACACATACACAGAAAATAAAGCATTTCCCATATGATTACTTGCAAATATGCAGCTGGAATTTATTGCCGCACGGTAGATGGCGCTGTTTTTTGTTTGCTTAATCTTTGTTGACGCAAGTTTTTATCAACGTCAAATGGCTTAACAGAAAATAAAAAATGTTTGCATATGAGCGGCTCTTTTTGCTCCGAGTGTTCTTTCCATTACCTCTTGTGGCGACAGCAAGACGCACTTGTAGAATGCAGAATATCTTAAAAAAAAACAAATAGACGCAGTGTGTCGCGTTTCGTTCATCTCGAGAATGAGGGGGCGACGCTAACAGGGCTTTTTGCTAGAGTTCGCTGACTAAATATTCGCCCAAATTCGCCCACTGAGCACAGAAAGTGAGTGATTTTTTTTTTGGGTAGTTAAGATGATGGAAGCCGCAGCCTATGGCGTCTGACACGGTACTTAAAAAAACCAGCCAATGGGCTCTGGTGTCGCTCTGACCGAGCCCGTGCTGAAGCTTTTGCACATCACCTGGAGAATCGTTTTACTTCCTTCAATCTGAACTCAGTTGCTGAGGTCGAGGAAACTTTGGAGGCAATATCTACACCGCTTCAACTGGACTTGCCAGCACGCCCAGTGCGATCTAACGAAATTGTAGATCAAATAAACGCACTTAACCCCAAAAAGCTCCTGGTCTTGATAAAATTGACGCCAGAGTAGCTAATGCTCTTCCAATGGCGGGCATCCCGGCTCTAGTCAAGATGTTCAATGCAATTATGCGTCTGGCATATTTCCCAAAGGAGTGGAAATGTGCTCAAATTGTTTTGATTCTAAAGCCCTGCCAGCCTCCCATCTCCATTGCGTCTTATCGCCCGATTAGTTTGCTGCCGGTATTCGCGAAAACTTTTGAAAGAATCTTTTTGAGCAGAGTTTTGTCATTTTCCAGCGTGACGTCCCAAGTTCCAGCGCCTCAATTCGGTTTTCGTCCGAAATATGGCACGCCTGAGCAAACTCACAGAGTGGTGCAACACATCATAGACTCCTTCGAGAATCGTCGCTACTGCATGGCAGCATTTTTGGATATCAAACAGGCTTTTGACAGAGTGTGGCACGAAGGGTTACTACAAAAACTTAAATCTGCCCTTCCTGCTCCTCATTATGAAATCATAAAATCATTTCTTGACAATCGATCTTTCAAAGTTAGACCATTAAAGCTGGAGTACCGCAAGGTAGCGTTCTATCTCCATTTTTATTCACCATTTTTACTATGGACATGCCGAGCTCGACGGGCAGTTCTGAGCTTATAACGGCTTCGTCTTCCTCCAGCGTTCAAATGGCTGCTGATACCTTACAGAGCCAACTGGACATTATAGCAACTTGGACGAAACGCTGGAACATCCAGCTTAATGGTGACAAATCTTCCAGCGTTTTATTCTCGTTAAGGAAAGACCCAAGTCCTGCGCTTACTTTAAATGGAGAGATAATTCCAATGATAACATCACACCCGTATCTCGGAATTCACCTCGACAAAAAATTGTGTTGGAGGGACCACATTAAAGTAATATCAGCAAGATGTAGAACCAAACTTTGCAAAATAGAGTGGCTACTTGGTAGAAATAGCAAGCTATCTTTGGATAATAAAAGAATTGAACTGAATTTACAAAAACAAAATACACACATTGTGCGAGTTTTATTGCCCTACTCGAGAATTGCTTGTGCGGCCCTAACGTGACATCAGATCTTGTAGGATGCCCACCATTGCATTAAATTGTAATTTGCATGTAAATGTATGAGGTCTGGCCAGACCTTGGATCATAATAGACAAATAAATTTTATACCAGCGCAAAATATAGATTCCAATCTATTGTCAAATTCAAAGGCAAAATTAGTTTCAGAAAATACAATCCAGCAGATTTAGAAACTAAATGTGTTTATAACAATCTATCATATCAAGAGATTGACAGAATCCAATATATATCGATAAGCTGTATACACTTTAATAATTAAAAATAAAAACAATATAAACAATTTCTTCCAATCATTATAAATTGTCTTATATGGAGTTGTGCTTTAATCAGTTGAGAATTATAAGCAAACAAAAAGTGAAAAATCTCCAAAAGTATGATTTATATTAAGCTACCTTATGTGCCCTCAGTGCATTAATGACTTTGACAAAAGCAATTTTTATGACGTCACAAGCAAGTGACGTCACAAGATCAAATTTTTTTATTTTCTTTGCACTTAAGTAGCTATTATAGTAATTATGCTTTGGTCTAATCCAGATATTAGGGTTACTATATTTATTGATCAATTTTTGGAAATAGCCAGTAGAGTGAACTAATTTGGTGGCCTAGAGAACCTTAGGAATCTGTTAGCATGAAAAAACTTATTTGTATGCTCTGCATTTTCTACTCTGAATGAATCATATTTTTTTTACCTAAATGAGCAACTTTTTAAACTTTTCCACTTTTGTTCTAAAAAAATATAAGAATAAAATTCAATTAACAAACATACCAACAGTTGGCCCACCCTGTGCAATAGGTCACTTCATATAAGCATAACCCTAATCGAATATTAAGTCTTATGTTTCTGCTTTGCTAGATCATTAAAGCCGTCTTTGTATTCAACTTAATCATCTGATCATCTGAAACGTGATATGTGACGTCACACGATAAAAACCTTTTGTATGTTGCACTCATAAAACTTTGTTGTTGTGGGCATTTATTGCTGCACGCTAGATGGCGCTGTTTTTGCTTAACCGTTGTCGGCACAAATGCTTAATAACGGGCATGCAGAAAATAAACTTCAGTACCGTGCACAAGTACATGACTTAAGATTTATAATATAAATAGTTTAACCAGCTGAAACTCACCCAAAGACATTTTTTTTAAGAACAAATGCATATGCAATAGTTTTGAATATCCTAACAATTTTATTTTTATAATATTCTCAAGAAATATCATTTAATAAGTTAGTAACACATAAAACAAATTAAGAGTAGTATTTGAATAAAAAATTGTTGGTTTTCCTTATATTTTAACATCATTTTGCTTGCTTTTTGTGGTTTGCCTTTTTGTTTTATCGATCCATTGAAATATATATATATATATATTTTTATATTTTTTTGTTTAGGACTTTTTATTTTAGTTTGTATTTACTTAATATTTGTATATATATACATATGCAATTGTGTGTGTGTGTGTCTGTGCATACATATATATATACATACATATATTTATTTAAAATAGTTGTATTTTTTTCTTTGTGTTCTTATAAATGAGTTTAGAATAATTTCAAAAATTTTGATGCTTTATTAGTAAAAGTTGTAAAGTTTTGCTATTACATATAATTATATACATAAGAAGAATTAAAATTGTATTTGTTTTTTGTTTTTTTTTTTTGTTTTTGCTGCTGTATGTATGCATTTTTGTATATAGTTTAGATGTTAATAATTTATTTTTGTTAAATGTTTTTTTTTTAATAATATTTACATTAACCATAAATATTTAAATAAATAATATTTAGTAATTCAGTCTTATGAAACAAATAAAAACTTAGGTACGTTATATTCAGCAGAAAAATCAATCAATCGAAATCAATCAATCAATACAAGACAATCAAATAACGTTTTGGTTTTTTGTTTTTGTTTTTAAGGTTAAGTAAAAATATTTATTTTTGTGTTTAGTTTTCTAGTTTTCATAGTTGCTGCTGTTACTTTGTGATTGTTTTTGTTAATTTGTTCTTGTTTTTGCTGTTGATTGGTTTCAAAGCTGACATGAAAAAATAGACAGACAATAAAATGTTCCCTGTTTTTTTAGTTCAAGTTCAAGTTCTTAAAACATAAGTTAAGGTTTGTTTAAAGGAAGATTTTCCTGTTTTTTGGATTTTTTGTCTTTGGAACTGTAGAAATTCTATTTATTTGTAATATGTGTGTATTATTTAGTTAACAATCATTATCATTTGGTGGTATCAGATAGCCAAAAGCTGGAAGAACAAACTTTTAGTACACACAGATATATATATATGTATATTTAACTGTTTGATAGCTAACTTTAGCTATCTTCATTATGTAGTTATAGTTAATCAACTTTTAGCTGTTTGGTAGGATATGTTAGTTTTATTTTTACGCAGGTTTTTAGAGTTCCCTGGCTATAGTTTTTGTGTTATATTCCAAATGAATGTAAAGCCTAAAATTCTAGCAGTGTATGTGTATGTGTTAATATATAAGTATATAACAAGCTACGATTTTAAACGCAAATTTTAGCAAAAATTGAGTTTTTATCATAAAAGTTTTAGACGTTTTTTCAGCATTTATACAATACTTGCATTTTGGCACTTAAAAAATAAAAATATAGTAAAAAATAAAACAAAATTTTGTAAAGTAAAAAAAAATATTTTGATTATGTACATAGTTGTTAACGATAACACGTAAAACGATTAGGTATATCGAATATGTATTTGTTTGTTTTAATGATTTAACGTTTAGCATAACTATAAGAATTATAATAATTATGTTTATAATATAATAACAACGGCAATAGTTGAGGTATGTTTTTTTTTGTTTAAATGGGGCCAAACAACTGTCAACTTTTTTGGATATATGTTATGTATGTAGTAAGTATATAGCAGGTATGTTTTGTGTATGTAGCATGTATATTTGTATATTTATGACTAACAAACAGTGTGTTATATAATACATAAATGACTTCTTTTTTTTTTAACAACATGCGTGTATATAAATTTTTTGTTATTTTTGTATATAATGCTTGCATTTAAGCTTTAATTGTAGTTGTTTTATATGTAAATCTTTGGTATAGTTTGTAGTATTTTGTTTTTATGCATAATATGCGCACATATTTATATAATAAACTTTTTTTTGCGTGCCTATGTACATGTGTAGGTGTGTGTTTATATAATATGTACATGTATAAATAAATATATATAGTTATAATGTAAGTGTATTATATAGTTTTGCTGCAGTTTACTGTTTTCTGTATGTTTATGTAAGTATTTAATAAAAATAAATACTATTTTATAAAATGCATATAATTAAATTTAGTAGTAAGTAGTATGTATGCATATAAAGTGGAAAAATTTTGTTTGCTTTTGCTATATATTTTTTATATACTTTTTTTTTTGTTTTTTGCTTTAGTTAAATATGGAATTACAACATATACAAATACAGAGTTTGTAAATAAGTTTAGCGCGAGTGTGTTTAATTAAAAATGTTAAACGAAAACAATATTTTTGCATATAGCATATAATGTTTAACAATAATAAATACGTAATATATAAGCAGGAGACATAATAAACAAGTAAATACAACGTGGAATTACGCTTCGGCATGTTTAGGGCTGTCAATTGCTAACGCTGTACTAATGTTAATTTTTTTAATTAGCTCTACCACTGCCTCAAATCATAAATATTTAAGCGGCTTCAATTCCAACATCCAAGAGTGCATATTGCAAATATAATATGTAATTAAAAATGTAATGCAGTCGCTTTATTTAAAATGCACCGGTGGTAATTGGCTCTTATCGAATTTTAGTTCAACGTTAGCAATTAACTCCTATACATAATTTTATGGCGTGCCTGTACGCGGTACTGTAGACCACATTGTTTTATGCATGTATGTGTGTGTTGGTGTTGGTGTGTGACGCCATGTTTTTGTAAATGCCCAATTAGGATTGGTGGCAGCTTTGTCTGCATAACACAAAAGCGCCCTCTGCCGTTGCTGACAAAAGACACTAACCGAATATTTATCAACACTGATCATAACGGCACGATCGATCAACTGTCAAAGTTCAAAAGCTCAAACTTTGACAGTTCGCTTTGTTTACTTTGTTTTTGCTTTTTGGTCACATTCTTAAGTTTATAGCGGACATTCATCTAAAGCATGGCCTGGCTTAGTGTTGTATAATATATTAATTTTCTTTGTTTTGTTGCGTTTTGTATATAACTACGATAAGTATAATATAGTATGGTTATATTACAGCGTAATAAATAGCTGCATTGGTTTATATATATGTATATATATATATATAGTATATATATCAATTAAATGAACATTTCAAAAATACATATTTTTCACTTTTTCTCTTTATATTTTTTAATTTTTACTGAGCCTTATGCGTTTTGTAACTAAGCTGAATTATCAGGCTGGAACGCTGCCAACGCTTTCCAAAGCAATATTTCAGTTCAATTTAAACAATATCAGCTGGTATTTATATATATATATATGTATGTATAAATTTAGTTTTCTTTTTTTAATTAATATTTTTAACTTGTTTTTTTTTTGCTGCTTGCATTGCCAAAACTTTTGAGTAGTTTTATTTTTGTTAACGCTTAGTTTAAGTTAACATTGAAAAAAATGCTTTCTTTTATATCAAATTAATTTGCTAGATTTTGCGTGTATGTGTGTGTTGAGAAACTAATACATATAAACATTAAATAATAGTTATCTTTATAAATATTATATTTCGAGCATGCACACGTTTATTTTTGTTTTATTGGCATTTTTGGTATTTTTTTTAATTAATATTTATTGCATTTTATTTAAGTTTTGACTATATAGTAAGTATGTATGTATAACTTAGTATGTATATAGCTAATATTATTTACAATCAAGCATCATAGTTTTTAGGCTTAGGTAAAAAATGCATAAAAATTACTACGAAAAAGTAAAACAATTGGGCAAAGGATATGGTAAGTTTAGTCCCTACAAACGTGTGCATTAGTGTATGTGTGTGTGTGTGTGTGTGTGTGTACTCATAATTTAAATTCAAATCAAGTTGCTTAATCTTCCCAACTGGGAAACTGTGTCTCATCCACAAACATACTAAACTGTCCCGTATATTGATGCTCTCCCGAGCTGCTGCTCGCAGCTGCACCACTTGGTCCACCAGCTGCAGCTGTACCTGGTGGAGGCGCCGCTGGTGCTTTTGTATTCCTGGCAGGCTTTGTTGCACCTGAAGCGCTATTTTTGGAGCTACCTTGACTGGTTGCTGCTGCTGCTGTTGCTGATGATGTTGATGACTTGCCGTAGCTATAGCGTTGCTCTGCAAATGCAAAAAGCAAAAATAAAAGTAATTTAATTAAATCTTGTTAAAGTGATGTGAAGTAACATAGACATAAGAACTGACACAGACAGACTTGTGCATCATTCAATCGATATAAGTACTATATATAAATAGGGTAAGGTGAGACAAAATCGACAGTGTGGGCAAGCCCGACCTCCCACTATGTCTCCTCATATTATAGTGTTGTCGTGTAGAGCATAAAAAAAGTCACAACGGTCTACATTAAGATGCTTATACGACAAGAAGTAGGAGAGCGTGGGGCAAAACGCGCCACTTTTAATATTATTATAAAGGGGTTTTCAATAAGAGCGCTACAAAAGTGTTTTATTCCTATGAAACTACATTCGATGCCATTATGTGTGGAACTCGATTTCTTTTGCTTGGGCACCAAGGGCACGCTTGCAGAAGTCCAGATGCTGAACCCAATTTTCGACGGTTTTCAAGCATAAATCGGCCGATACTGCTGCGATAATTTCACGTTCGATATTCGTACGAAATTCATCAATCGTCGCTGGTTTGTTGGCATAGACCATAGACTTGACGTAGCCCCACAGGAAATAGTCTAACGACGGCAAATCGCACGACCGAGGCGGCCAATTGACTGGGCCATTTCGTGAGATATCACCAACCAGTTCATCAAACTTGGTTTTCAATAAATCGTTTGTGACATTTGCCGTCCTGTTGAAACCACATAATGTCTAAGTCCATATCATCCAATTCGGGCCAAAAATTGTCGGTCATCATTGACAGTAACGTGCCGGTCTTGATCATCACGGAAGAAGTACGGCCCAATGACGTCGCCGGCCCATAAACCGCACCAAACCGTAATTTTTTCGGTATGCAATGGTGTCTCATGGAGAACGTGTGCCTGACCAATAACGCATATTTTGCTCATTGACGAAGCCATTCAGCCAGAAATGAGCCTCATCACTAAAGATGATTTTTCGATGAAAATCCGGATTATTTTCAAGTTGTTGCTCAGCCCCATGATGCGCTAGCGGCAGCTATATTTTCGACACTACGGGCACTTTTTTATCTCACTGGCACGGGAACATTTTATACTGTGCCTGTGGATTCAAATTTTTTCACTAGACGCTCAATTCTTGATCTGCCAGGACAATTATGACGACCATAAGTTGGACGTAACGCTCTTAAAGTTGAGGCCACTGACTCTGAATTTCGGTAGTAAATTTTAATAATTTCGACTCGTTGTTGGGTCGTATATCTTTCCATGATGATATGGTAAACCTTACTGAAGAGAAATGTCAAGAGAGCGGGAAAAATTATGGCGTCGTTTGCTGTCCCTATCGGTCTACTTTTGTAGAGCTCTTATTGAAAAACCCTTTAGTTTTGAGGCAGCCAAAGGGCCGAGGAGGTCTTAAGTAGGCACTATGCTGTAACCATGCGTATTTTTGCTTGTAACTTTAAAAAGATCGTTAAGATCAATTGTTTTTCTTTTTAATTGTAACATAAGTATAAAACCTTAATACAAAATTAAGCTTTTTCTTTTTTACGTCATATTTTGTCGTAAAAAAAGTGACGTCACGGCAAAATGTAAATTTTTCGCAGTAGTATGCTTATTATGCCACTCTGACATTGAGACTCCTGAAAGACGTTAAGTGCTGGGCAGTCTTGGGAGCTCAACCACCATGTTGGGGGGAAGGCTACTCCGAGGAACTAAATATTCGCCAGTCTTTCCGACTGCCGGACCACTGCAGTGATTTTTCGAGCAGAGATCCTTGCCATTAACGAAGCTTTGATCTGCTTGCGCAACACCGGCCTAAAAGTCAGTGCGGCAAACATATATTCGGATAGCCAGGCAGCCGTAAAGTTACTTCGAGCACTATCCTCCAACTCGATGTCAGTCAACAACTGCCGCAAATCTATTCAAGAGATGGCACAGCAATTTGTTATTAGCCTCATTTGGGTGCCAGGACACCCCAGGAATTGGCCAGACGGCGCACTATCCATTGCCCAATCAGTCGCCAGATATGGCCTAAAATTGGCCCAAAAAGATCCATAAGGTTCTGCGGACTCAAACGGTCGCATTGTTCGCAAGTTGTCAGAGTGATCACTGGACACTGGCTTGTTGGAACACATGCGACCAGAATGAATGTTCTGAGCCATGACTTTTGCAGAAGCTGCAAAGACGACGAAGAGGCTGAATCAGTAGAACACTTCTTCTGCTCCTGTGAGGCTTTGAGTAGACGTAGGAATAAACATTTAGGAAATTACTTCCTTCATAACCTAGCTTATATATGTCCGAGGAGGATTGCTAGCAGGGGCATAGCGTGGTGGAGGTGTGGAGGTTGTGACACCCCCCAAAACATCCATCAGTTGGCAAATCTCGGATATTTCACGCAATATTCGAGAAATAAATATTCAGAATCGGTTATTTGTCGGTAATTTGTTGAATCGAGTCGGTACTTTGCGGCTCATCACCCCCCACATTCAACGCTCTCGCTTCGCCACTGATTGCTAGCTACATCGTGGCAACGAGATGGGAATCCTTCTAGCGGGACTATCTCAGGAGAAGGGTTATAGAGAGATCTGCATTATCACAACGGGCCGGTATAGGCCTAAGTGTGATGCCTTTTGAAGCTTACCGAACCTAACCTAACCTATTCTTATTACCAATAACTAGAAGACCCAACAGACATTGTTCTCGGAAGATTTTTTTATGCGAAAAATGTCCTTGATAGACTTACTTGAAGGTTGCTTAACCTCTTTGCTGGCGGCCCATACAGGTTCATTCGTTTGATTACTATAAGATGACTGCTGATCCCAGACGGCTTGATCATCCACATTTTTACTCTGAAAATATTTCGACAAATTAGTTCAGAGAATTAATTTTTGACTCAATTATCTGTAGCTTACGTAATCCTTTTCGACATGCAGCTCGAGATCATCGCTGGGCTGTTCGAGTGTGCTATTCGTAATGCCATAGTAGAAGTACATGACGAGTCCGAGCGACATCCAAACTGTGAATCTAACTAGGGTCAATATGCTTAGCTTAAAAATTAAATAAATATTAACAGTAATTGCGATAGCCGGAATATATGGAAGTCCTGGCGTTAAAAACGCAAGTGCATATCTGTAGAATCGACAAAATAAACACAAACAATATTCGATTATTTTTATCGATATACCGCTTAAACTCTAGCGCAGAGTGGAGAACAAATTTACCTATTCTGTGGTTGTCTTGATATAATCAATAATATCACAAATATGCCGATAAATAAAATTATATAAATGAATGTGGCAAAGCCACCGGACCAGCCAATGGCCGCGAACAAATCCAAGAAGAATATGAGACCGAACATGATTCCAACAAGTTTCGTGACATACATGCCTAGTTTCGGGTTCGGGTTTTTGTTTTTGAGAGAAATTTAGAAGAAAAAAAAAACAATACAATAATAGAATATATAAGAATTGGAATTTGGAATTTCGATTTGCGAGCAATCTCAAATCTTTGTAGCTGCAACATACCACTCTCAGCTGTGGCCTGACCGGGATTAATCCAGGGAAAGAAACCGGGACACAAATACGCATAGTCGTGTATTTTACGTGTTATAAAGTTCAAGCCCATGGTATCAAAAGCTGTGGCCTGTCCCGTCGGTCCAGTTGGAGCACCATGCACGCTGCCATAAAACTTATTCTCCGAACGATCCGATACCAAAAACTGATCATCACGACCCAAATAGCCGCCGCCGCCCTCGGGACTGTCATCAATAAATGAATCATCCGAATCGGACATGCCACGTGTGACGCGCTTGATGGTCAACTTGGTGGTGGGCTCAAGCACCTCAGCGGGCGTAGCATGCGTGGCGGCGGCGGTGCCCGGTGCCACCGGTGTACGCAGCTGTGCCGGCAATAGCTCCACCAGCGAGGTGCTATGCGGCTGATAGCGCAAGACGAGCACACAGGTGGACACCAAGGTATAGGCCAGCAGCGTGCCAATTGACATCATCTCCACTAAGATTTCCAAGCGCACACTGAGCGCTACTAGAGCGGCGGCCACACCGCTGCCAATGGTGGCCAGACCGGGTACATTGGTGCGTACCCACAAATGTGAGAGTTGCCTGTAAGGGAAGGAGTCAGAAGTGATTAGAGATTAGAGATTATATATTATGCTGAGCTTACTTGAAAATGAGTCCATCCTGTGCCATGGCATAGATGACGCGTGGCATGGGAAACATGGAACCAAACATGGCCACGCATAGACCCGCTGTGGCGCCTATAGCCACAATGGCACGACATTTGGGCGCATTTACATAGGACCACATCTGCACAACGGCGGCATCAGGATTAATGTGATCAAAGGGCACTGCCAAAGGAAACGTACGTTTAATAAAGGCAACATTTAATCAAGGCCAAACCAAACTCACCCACTAAAGTAAGGATTAGACTAACGCTGACGTAGGCAATCAGTACCACTATTAGAGAACCAACAATTGCCTTGGGTATGCTCTTTTGTGGATTGTGCGCTTCCTCGCCGGTGGTTGCGATTATATCGAAACCAATAAATGCATAGAAACATGTGGCAGCACCCGAGAACACCTGTAAGTGTGTGTGTGACAGACATTGTGACGTAGATGATGATAGATGATGATGGGGTTCAATCAAAACAAAAGGTCTTAAAAACAAATGTCACATATATGCAATACATACACCACTCCAGCCATAGGGCAAAAAGCCTTGATGCTCCGACCACGTTTTTGTGTCCACATAGAAAAGTCCAGCGGCTATTATAAACACCCATACCGAAAGGTTAATGGCATTTAGGGAGTGATTAACAATAACAGATTTACTGGCGCCCATCGCCAATACGCAGGTCATGATGAGCGTTATGCCAAAGGCTATAAAATCAGGTGGTTTGCCTGCAGATATAGTATATAAACGTATATGGATATGGTACATATAGTATATAAGTTAAGTACATAACAACAAATGTGTATGGATGGTACTGTGTACTGTGCTCAGTCATGCTAAAAATACACACAACGTGGGTATGTGTGTGTGTGTCTGTGTCCTGTCTGTGTGTGTCCATGTATGTGTTTGTTTGTATTAAAGGGGTAGCATCCCCGACAGGTGGGTAAACACGGCATCATACTCACCAAATATCGTACCAATGGAGTCGCTTATCGCACGCGAAATCGCATTGCCAGTCAACGAATCAAAACTAGAACTTAACGCACAGGCACAGGCACTTGTTCCTGGAAAAAAATTTAAACACGTTATATCGTATCGTATCATTAAAATATGCAAAACATGGAAAAACACTTTAGGTTCCTGAAATCGTGAATTTTTGGTGAATTTGAATTTTTTTCATTCTAACTTAGCACGTGCTAAGGCAATGCACATAGTGCATGACTCTTTCAGCGGCAGCAAGGTCTTCAAAATACCACCCACTAAATACTAATTCTTAACTCCAAATTTTATAGTAAAAGATTTTCCAATAAGAGGTGTTATTTTGGTATTCAAAGAAAAATACCATTTTTTGAGATAAATTATCGGATTTTTATTTCATAATAAAGAGGAAGGTATGCCGTTAATAATGAAAAACAACATCAGCCAAATGGTCACCACAACCACGATAACAGGACCATATCCTTTTCATGAAATTTTTCATAACCAAATCGCAAAGTGGCTGCCATATATTCTCGATAGCCTCACGAATTCTATCCTTGAGGTCTTGAATCGACGCTTTGTTGCTGGCGTAGACATTATCGTTCACGTGGCCCTAAAGGAAGAAGTCTCAAGGTGTTAAATCACAAGATCTCGGTGGCCAATTGTGATCTACTCTTCGGGAAATAACACGGTTCGGTAACTTTTTCCGTAAAAGAGCAATGGTTTCGTTGCTTGTGTGGCAAGCAAACGTTGTCCAGATCAATACCATCCAACTCCGACCATAAAAAATAATTAATCATCTCTCGATAGCGCAATCCATTCACCTTAACTGTTGATCCAAACACATTTTCGATAAAGTAAGGTCCAATTTCCCCACCGGACCATAAACCACATCGGCCTCTCCACAATTACTCTTGGGTTTTCCGAGCCACAGATATGACAATTTTGCGAGGTGGAAATGGGCCTCATCAGTGAAGATGATTTTTCGATGGAATTCCCGATCATTTTCATGCATTTCAAGGAACCAATCAGCAAAGATACGACGTTGTTGATGATAGCCCGGCTTGAGTTCTTGTGTTAACTGAACCTTATAAGCCTTAAGACCCAAGTCTTTACGCAAAATACGGTGTAATGACGTTTGTGTGATGCCCAATTCCAGAAAGACGAGGAATGGACAAACAGGGGCTTTCTTCAACACTTTGGACTACAGCAGCAATATTCTCAGTTATTCTTGAGCGATGTGCACGGGTTTTATTCTTCACATCACTAACTTGTCCCAACAGCTCGAATTTTTCCACCAATTTCTGTATTGCGGTCCGACAAAGGGGCTTCACGACGACCGAAAAATGTGACTGCAAGATTTTCACCATTTTTGTAGTGAATTTTAATAATTTGAATGCGTTGTTGAAGCGTGTATCGTTCCATTTTAAGTAATGCGTAATCGGAGGAAAATCCTAAGAAAACATCCCCTACTACATGACCCTTTCAGGGGGAGCAGGGTCTTTAAAATACCACGCTTGGTCACGTAGCCAATATACTCTAGCGAAATCTCACAATTTTTGGTGTTGGATGCTTTCTGTCTCTTCCCCATCTCAACAGTTGCGTCATAAATCGTGATGGGGAACGTGCAACCTCTCAGCCAGAGCTGAGTGCCCCGTTACAACGCCTACGACCATCCTAGTCCTTTTTTTTATGGAAGCGCAGGAGTTGAGCTGCTCGCTTCGGATCATTTTATATTATCATAGATTGCGCTAATAAAAGTTTCGTATCATAAATACAAAATTCTATATCAAACAGCTTTGAGATCTATCTAGTAGCTCCCTCTAATTACTTCAGTAGCTGTTAAATAAGTACCTAGTACTACCTAGCATTATCTCCTTTACGCGTTCCTTTCTTCGAAATTCCCAGCTTGTAAAAATTTATTATTCATTACCCTCAACACATTCCACATATTTGTGGTAATCTTTTATGAACATAATCTAATACATAATAATCCTTCTCCTGCTAACTAAAAGCTTTCTAATCTAGAGTTTCTTAGAAGTAGCGTGTGCCGCCTACCAACCAGGCCACCCAGTAAATAATATCCCGCCTACTCGTTAAAGGTCAAAAACCATGTTGACACAATTGTCTTTTACTATTAACTTGTTGGGAAAAGGTCATCGGCAAATAAAACCCAAACTATTTTAATCCCATACACCCACAGGGTTAAATATAGTATATAAGGGAATTATGTGTAGGTTTGTAATAAATAAATGTAGTTGTTATGGAACATAATTTGTTTGTGGCTTTGGTACATCCTTGAGGCGCAAAAAAAAGCTGGGTTGTTTATTTTAGCCCACATTACGCCCATGTAAGCCTAATAAACAAAAGTAAGGTTGACCTTTACCTAGATGATTGCCTCATTGCGAAAATGTGACGACTAGATGGACAATTTCGACCACTGTGCAATGTACTCATTAAGTATACGCGGTGTTGTGAACTTTCAAAGCTATGAACTATTTTAAATTCGGGCTGACTCAGCGGCAGGCTGGCAAAAATTCTCTGGCTGAACCCTCCAAGAGGGTGTTGAGGGAGGACAAGTGCCTGACTCTCATGCTCCATTTCTGGGCAATAGACTGTGTACTCGCTCAAGCATCAGAGTCAGACACTTGTCCTCCTTCGACGCTTGGGCCAGTGCACGGTCTAGCTGAGGCAACAGCGCAGCAGTATTCGGATTTCCAAGTCTGGTGCTGTTACGTTGGCGCCATGTCAAGAAGTGTCTGGTGTATAAAATGCTATGGAGTGCTTCCTAAGAACAAAATGCAGCCAAATCACCACGCGCTGTAGTCCTCTAAGGAAACAGTTCGGGCTGGGAAGTCAGTCCAAACGGCGGTGGAAAGCGTGACTGCTACCAGCGGCGGGCACGGAGGGTATAATAACCATCTGGTGTTGCCAGCGGTCACATCTGTGTACTGGTGGGAGCAGGCCAGGACAGGACAGTTGTACATCTATGTACGCTATGCCAAATCGCCAAATCAGACTGCGAACTAGAAGGCTAATGCAGGGTGTGTAGGGAGACAAAGGCCAAAGAGACTCTGGAGCACCTAATCTGCTGCTGTTCCGCCTTATGCGCGTCAAGACTGAAATATCGAGGAAAACCACGGCTTACCTCACTGGAACAGACAGTCCAGATTCACTATGGACTATGCAGTCTATGTGTGACTCCCCCCATGGGTCAACCGGTGTAACCTAACCTAACCTGACTCAGCGGTTACTCCCCCGACTCACACAGCGAACTAGAAGAGGAATGCAGGAACTGTAGGTACACAGAGGCCAAAGAGACTCTGGAGCACCTTATCTGCCGCTGCTCCAGCTTTTGCGCATCAAGACTGAAATATCTAGGAAAACCCCGACTTAACTCCACTGGAAGAGGCAGTCCAGCTCCACTATGGACTATGCAGTCTATATATGACGCCCCGGTTTAACCTAACCTAGCCTGACTCAGCGGTTACTCCCCGTCTAGAACTTCTTAGTCATAGGAATTTCCAGTTTTTATTAAAATTCAACTTACCTATTAGATATTCCAATATCATGTTCCAACCAATTATAAAAGCTACAAATTCTCCAACTGCCACATATGAATACATATAGGCCGAGCCGGATGTGTGTGGCACACGAACGCCAAATTCCGCATAGCACGCGCCTATAAAAAAAAAGGGGCGGGAAAGAATAATAGTAATAAAAGGACATTTTATATGGTTCTTATATAGAACTCTCCCGTATGACGCTTTTCACTTGCCTGAGAAAATACTCGCGATCGCGGCTATAATTAAACTAATAATCACACCGGGTCCTGCTATCTTCTGGGCCACCATACCAACTACCAGATACATGCCAGTGCCACAGCAGGAGCCAATGCCCAGCGAGGTCAAATCGATCGTGTTCAGACATTTCTACAAAGGAATGGGATAAGGCTTATGTTGTTATGGCTCTGGGCTATAAGTAATCAATCAATTTGGCTCTACCGTAAGCTTGTTCTTTGTGGGCTGAGCGTTGCCATCCTGCAGCTGCTTGATGTCCTTGGTGCGTATAAGCTTTGGCAGCAACGTTGTTGAGCTCACTCCAGGCGGCAGTGGCACCCTGAACTTGACCTGCAAATTCAAAGCAAATTTTAATTGGAAAAATATACGCAACAAAGCCGGCGCTAAATATATATCTGTAGCTGTATCTGTGTAGCTGTATCTGTGTGTGTGTGTGTGTGTGTAGCTGTGTGCGTGTGTATTTGTATTTGTGTCCAATAAACTGTAAGCAATTGGATGAGCTTGAATTGATGACTAGTCCTTTCAATCTGGGGAAAACTTATTAAAAGTCAAGTGCACTTCAACGACGCCTTTCATATGCGAAAATGGCACAAAAGAAAATATGCAAAAAAAAACACGCACACACAAAGAAGAAAAGAAAACAAAACAAAACAAAAGTTGAGAAAAAATAAATCAACCGCACCCAGTCTGAATGTGAGCCTGCAGCTCAATCGATATTTGCAACAAGTTCTTGAACGGCCTACGCAGCAATTGCCAAGGAGCACAAAACGAAAGGACGATGATGATGAGTGCTACGCCCACAATTTACGCCACTGCCTCCCACTGCATCCTTGCTAAATGTCCTACACAGAGATAGCAACGGAAACATCAAACGTGCCTCTGACAGAAGTGTAAAACAGAATGGTAATAACAAGCAGTTCTGCAAGCAGTTTGATAACTGCGAACTGCTGCGAACAATCCTCCTCAAACAGTTTTTACTTATTTTTATAGAAAATGTATAAAATGAATATTTATTTCCTTTATCAAATTAACTGGGGGGAACAACTGAGAAACAAAGCTAGTTAGAGTGTTTGAA
Source organism: Chymomyza amoena (assembly GCA_037043745.1). Classification (NCBI taxonomy): domain Eukaryota; kingdom Metazoa; phylum Arthropoda; class Insecta; order Diptera; family Drosophilidae; genus Chymomyza; species Chymomyza amoena. The sequence goes on along the minus strand of JBAMAX010003675.1, from coordinate 56,992 downwards.
AAGCTCTCCAACAACACAAAATAATAACATTAAGAGAAGCAAAAAAAACTGCTTGCGACAATAAACTAAATTAAATCAAACGTTGACTTAATATGTAGAGACAGACGTTCGTTTATAATAATTATTTAAAAGAAAAATTTTATTTGAGCATTTTTAAGTTGATGACTATAAAAAAAAGGCATTAAAAAGTCTTTCGGGGCTCTGACTCAGTATGCGCCATCAGAATTGGTCCATTAGGTCTTAGCTTTCTTCGAAACTCAAAAAGTTGAGGTATTATGGAGCTTATTTTGAGGTTTCCGACATGGTTCTTGAGATGTTGTCGAACAGCAGCTAGCGAAAAATGTTATTATGAGCGGGTTGTTTTTGAGATGATTCAGAGCTCTTGGTTTTAATCGAAACTCAAAAAATTGAGGTATTTTGGAGCTTATCGGAGTTTTGCGACGTGCTTCTTGAACTCGGATCAGCGGTCCAAAAATATATAATAAAAAATATTGTCGAACAGCAGCTACCGAATAGTATTATGTATTTGTAGGGGTTTTTTTAGGTGATGTTTAAAAATAATCGATTTTCACGTTCAGAGCTCTTGGTTTTATCCGAAACTCAAAAACTTATGAAATTTTGGAGCTATCTGAGAATCCCGACGTGCTTTTTGGACTCGTATTTGGGTTCAGCGGTCCAAAAATATAAAGTATAAAAATGTTGTCGGTTATCGGGCAACGAAAAATATTTTTAGTGAGGTGTTTTGAGGATATTAAAAAATCTTTTTTCTAATTTAGGATCTTTTTTAACTCGGATTCGGGTTCAGCAGTTACCGAAAAATCTTATAAGTGAGGTGTTTTAAGATTTTCGATTTTCAGGTTCAGACTTCTTGGTTTCTCCCAAAATGTTAAGGTATTTTGGTGTTATATGAGAATCCTAACGTTCTTAGGTCTTTTTGAACTCGGGTCTTTTTTGGGATTTAAGGGGGTTTTTTGAGGTAATGTTTAAAAATAATGGATTTTCAAGATCAGAGCTCTTGGTTTTATCCGAGACCCAAAAAGTTAAGGTCTTTTGGAGCTTATCGGAGTATCCCAACGTACTTGGGTCTTTTTGAACTCGAATTCAGGTTCAGCGGTCCAAAAATATACAGGAAAAAAAATGGTCAAACTGGAGTTACCGATAAATATTATTAGAGGGGTGCTTTGCAATGATTTAAAAAAAAAAATCTTTTTTCAGGTTCATAGCTTTTGGCTTTATCCGAAACTCAAAAAGTATTATTACTTATTATAAGTACTATTGGTTTTATCAAAAAGCTCAAAAAGTCAAGGTATTTTGGAGCTTACATGAGAATCCCAACGTGCTAAGAATCCCAACGATCCACAAATATGTGGTATAAAAATAAGGTCGGACAGCAGCTTCCGTAAAATATTATTAGCGGGGTGTTTTGAGATTTCGATTTTCATGTTCAGAACTCTTGGTTTTATCCGAAACACAAAAAAATAAGGTATTTTGGTGCTATCTAAGAATCCAAACGTTCTTAGGTCTTTTTGAACTCGGATTTGGGTTCAGCGCTCCAAAAACATATCGTATAAAAATATTGTAGGACATCAGAAACACCAAAAGGTGTTTTGAAAAAAAAAATCGATTTTCTGGCTTAGGGTCTTTTTGAACTGAAATTTGGGTTCAACGTTCCAAAAACATGTGGCATAAAAATAAGGTCGGACAGCAGCTACTGAAAAATATTATTAGTGGGGGGTTTCGAGGTGACACAAAAAAAAAAAACAAAAGATTTTCAGCTTCCGACCTCAGACCATGTCTTTTATATGTTTCTCATATTGCTGAATCCGAGGTTTAAAAATACTAGCATGTTAATGTTCTGACATAACCTAAAAAAAAACATACACATAACAAAATATTTGAAAAGTTATCTCCGAAACCCGCAGTGATGAGTTCAGAACTCTCACTAAAAGTTGAGAAAATGGGTTGACAGTTTTTTGCCAGCTCTGATTTTGAAGTGCAAGCCCCACCAAGATCTTTTTGATCTTGAAAAAACGATTTTCAGGCTTAGAGCTCAAAGCATGTCTTTTATATTTTTTTGGGATTGCTGAATCTGAATTCGAGGTATAAAAAAAAACAGCACGATAAGCTTCTGACATGACCTTAAAAAAAAATTATCACGAAACGAAATGTTTTAAAAGTTATCTCAGAAACACGAAGTGATGAATCAGATCATTTCCCACCCCAGTTGGAAAAATGGATTGGCAGCTTTTTGCGAGCTCGGATTTCGAAGTGTAAACCGCGCCAAGATCTTTTTGATCTTAACTTTGGATTCAGCGACCTTAAAAAATAAAAATCATAGCTCCAAGATCTTTTGATCCCAACTACGGAATTAAAGACCCAGCAAATCAAAGCTGGACAACTGGTCTCGAAAAGGAATTGGTTTCTTGAGGTTAACCTAGACCCATTGGACCAATTCTGTTACGGGTTCGGACTGAGTGCAGCGATATACCGAAAAAAAGATATGCCTCGATCCCAAATCACGACAATTTTTATTTTGTGGTGCTGTGTTATTATCAAGAACAAACTCAAAAGACCGCTCCGGGGACAACGTTTCGACTCGATTGATGCTGAATCGCAGAAAGTTCTAATTTCGAAGTGAAATCCTGACTAAGATCTTTTTCATCTTGACTTTGGATTCAAAGAAATTTTTGTGTGGTTTTCTGAGGTTAGGCTAGACTCGTTGGACTTATTCTGTTAGCGGATTTCCGATCCGAAATCACGACACTCTGAAGACTATTCCGAAGGAGGACTTAACCAAGTGCAGGAAAATTCCTTGGCATACATGTATTGTAGCTAGGGGGACTACTTTGAAGGGGATGAAATAGATTTAGATAAATCAATAAAGATTTAGAAAACATAAAAAAATTCACTTTTCAATTTGATAAATAAAATGAAGATTTAGAAAATATATCAAAATTAACTTCACAGGTACATCACAATAATATGATACAATATTATAATAATATTTGAAAAGAAAGCTTTTCAAAGGATTTTAAAATTGATGTTTAGCGTTAATAAAATAAATTATTTCATTTCTAAAAAGAAAGAAAGCTAAATAAAAGTACTTAAAAGGTGACTCTAAGAAATATTAATATCATAATAAAGATAAAAATTATAATTATAAGAAAGCTTTTTAAGGATTCTAAAGATGATTTTCAAAGTTATCAAAAGACATCCAAAAATAAATATGTAGCTCTGCCTACAAACCAATTCAAATTACATTTTATTTGCTTTGTAATTAAAGATGATTTAAAAGATTACATAAGGCAGTAAAAATATAAACATAATTAAGTCAAGTTATATTTAGAAACGTTCGATGCAACTCACATAAGAAATGCTAAAAATAGATATAAAAAGTTATGTAAAGAAAAAAAAAAACAGACAAGAAGGTATCACAAAGTCAGCGTGGTGTCTTATGACGTAGTAAAAATACTTTTTAATAAAAAGCATAAAATCGGAGTAAGCCACAATGGAAAAGTCGGCATATTAAGTAACCTACTTAATTACGAGAGGCGCCTGCAGCAAGTCCAATGAAAACCAAAACCAACGCCTCGGATAAAATCCACCCTCCGACCAACACAAAACGAAAAAGGACATGCACCTGGAATATACGGACCCTCAATAGGGAAGGTCCCTCTATCCAGTTGGTGGATGCACTCGAAAAAATTAAGACTGTTATAACCGCCATCCAAGAAATGAGATGGATAGGACAAGATTGCTCTGAGGGCAAGGCTTGCCTGAAAAACTTTTCCTATAAACGCTGATTTCTAGTTGGCTTTTTGTTCCTTTTTGAGCCCTTTTATGTTCTTTGTAATTTGATTTTTAATTATAGAAAAAAATTACTATTAAAACTATTATTAAATTTAAAATAGTTAGAAATTTATGAGAACCAATTACACAGGTCAATATGATTTACAAACATTCCTGGCACCCTCTACATAACCTCAAATATCCAATTCGGACTTCAGATTTGGATTCTACGCCGCAAATTACTTCGAATATGACACTGACCTGTTCAACAACTGAGATGATCAAAATATTTGTAGATCTGTGTTATGCTAAGCTTTCTCTTTAGAGAAATTAAGATTAGGAACGATTCTATCAGTATTTCGTCTCATAGGGTTTATTGCATTGGAACTCCGATTTAGTTTTTTTATCTATAAAAAACAGCTCTATGATATAACTTAATAAATTCAATATGCATCGAAACAATTATTATTCCGTAAGTAAGTAAGGTGCTAATTTCTGAATCATATCTAAAGTCCCCAGATAAACATAAGATTCAATGAGTATTGAAAAAGAATGCAAATTTTAATTTTTCCAATGTTCTGAAACACATTTTGTCTGTTATTGTACTGTGCTTAAAAAGATCTGCCCTAAAAATTTTCATCTATAGAATTTGTGAGTCGTTTATGTTAGTTTAGGTTAGGACGGCACTTAGGCCAAGAATAGGCCCGTTCACCACTCTTTCCCACTTAAGAGGTCCTCTATATGAAGTAAGACAGCCATCCTGCAGCCTGAATAAACCTTAAGTGGCATTTTGGACTCTGTTCGGAGTGCTGAGATAATTCATCAAGAAAGTGTGACTTTAGGAAGTCGGAGTCCTTTCCTGCCCAGCCCTGGGCAATCACAGAAAAAGTGTTCCTCAGCCTCCAGCTCCTTCTCATTGCCACAACTTCTACAGAGGTCATGTTGGGGAGCATTCAGCCTGAATGCGTGATTTCCCACCAGCCAGTGTCCTGTGATAGCACGGATAACAGTTAAGCACTGGATTGTATTAGGCAGCAAAGTTCCTTAGTTCTTTTACTGCAGTATGCCGGTAAGGATTGCCGAGAGTTCCTGTTCGATGCCCGATTCCACGTTTGGTTCGCACAAAGAGCGAAGTAATTTCGTATTCTCAGTTTGCAGCTGCTGGTAATTCCTTGTCTAGCCAGTTCATTCACAATACAGCTGTTCTCGGTGTCCCTCTGTCCGGGGACCCATATGAGACGAATTAAAAACTGCTCAGTCTACTCCTCCAGAGACAAGCGGCAGCTATTCACTGTTCGATTAGATACTTCTCTCTTCTTCTTCTTCAATCCCCATTTGCTTTAAGGCGTCGAGGTAGCCTCGGGATATCCATCTTCTCCAATTAGGTCGGTGCCAGCTCTCTCTTCCCATCTCTGTCAGGGTTCTGCCCCTCATCCTTACCACATCCTTAAGGCGATTTTCCCAAGTTTTTTGGGAGTCTTCCACTCGGTGCATTGCCGTCCGTTCTCATTTCCAGTTACTGTTTGGCTTTTCTTGACTCGTCCATCCGATGTAGATGTCCGAACCATTTTAGCTGATTCTCCTCGATTTCTTGTATAATCGACTTCTTCGATTAGATACAGATGTTCTTATTATGTACTTGTAGGTCTCTATTGTGGTCAAAGCCTCCTGGATTGCAATGACCTCTACCTAGCAGTTCTGACGTTGAGTTCCTCCTACACGGTCGTCCAGCTTGGAACCATCCGTGTATATGTTTATCGAGCCAGCTGGGCATGATACACCTATGCTCCACTCCTCCATTGTGGAGCATATATGGGTTTTGCATTTGGTTATGAAGTGTTCCTGAGGTATGCAGTAGTCTGTACTCTCGGGAGTAAATGAGTTCTAAGTGCATATATTTTGGGAGAGAATCTTTATAATGGGAAACCTAACTTATTAAGAAGTCCCAATTTATGAATTAATATCAGACGTAAGTACAAAAATTTGCACATTAACCAGTGGCGAATAAGCCGCAGCGTTTTCGGTTCCTGACCCTCCCAAGAGCTGGAAAAACAGGTTGACAATCTTTTGCGAGCTTTGATACTATACTGCGTAGTGAAATACAACCCTAAAACCAAATTCTGGGTCCACTTTTGGGTAAATAAATTATTTTTAACAAAAAAACAACAATGTATACCAATGCTTATCTCGAACTGCGACGATAATAACGTCCCAAGATTCACAGTGTATGGGAAAGGACTTAATCTTAAACAGGATTTTTGGTACCCTGGCAGCAAAGTAACTGCAGCAGGCGGTTCATCCGCTGACATCGCCAACCGTATAAACAAAGTCCGCGGTGCCTTCGCACTACTAAACAACACCTGCTCATCTAACGCGATATCGGTCAAGACGAAACTTCGGATTTTGAACTCCAACGTAAAATCCGTCCTGTTATATGCTTGCGCGACCTGGTCGCTTCCATCGGTTCTGATCCGGAAACTGCAAACCTTTGTCAACTCATGCTTGCGTAAAATCTTAAGGATTTGGTGGCCACCCACCATTTCTAATGCGGAATTACTGAAAGCCACAAATGAGTTTCCTATTAAACTAATAATCAAACGCCGCCGTTGCGGGTGGATTGGGCACACCCTTGGCAAAGACACCTGCGAAATCTGTAGAGCTGCGCTTTCATGGAAACCGCAAGGCGCAAGAAGCCGTGGAAGACCAACAACCTCTTGGCGTCGCATGGTGGATGCTGACCTGCGGGACTCCCATACAGACTGGAATAGCCTCAAACATCTTGCAAAAAATCGGTCGGACTTCAATTCTTTTGTTTTGGCCCTACGCTCCACCAGGAGTTAGAGGAACTTATATATATATATATACCAATGTAGGTGAAAAATACAGCAAAGTCGGTCAAGTCGGAAGTTGTTCACGTTTAAGAATGTTCACTGTAGCGGATGTAGGTATGTATATGTATGTATATCTGTATGTATATCTGTATGTGTGTGGACAAAAAGTTTTGGACCTTGGCCAAATGCTGCAATGCGCTGCTGCCCGCAGCTGCAACAACAATAAGAACAACAACAAAAAGAACAAGCAGCAAGTTGAGCACTTTGAAGTAATCAAAGCGTTTTACACATACAAACGCACAGCCGCAAGCGCTGTCAAGTGCAACAAGCCACATGTTATGCGATTGTGTGTGTGGTTGAGAGTGTATGTGAGTGTATTTATATGTATGCATCTTGGCCAACAAGTTGCATGCAACAGAAATAGCCCTTCATTATGAATGTAATAAAGAACGCTAACTGACTGATGACTGACTGACAGACGCTCCTAATCAAATTGTTGGTAGAAAAAGTATAAAGGAAAAGCTGCGCTGAAATGTATGCAACAGTTTTTCTGACTTTTATTTGCCTTGGCTGAAGTACTATGGGAATTATTTGTGTTTCCAATCAAGCGCAAAGGGGAAAACGTTTTTGGTTGGATTTTTATGCAATTGACAGTAGTATAAAATAATTTTTTAATTAACTTTTGAAGCACAAAAAATATTTGTATATGTTTGAGGAAAAATTGGTTTTCAATGCAAAAAGTAGGCCAGAAGCGATTTTTGTATTCAGTTGACAATTCTTTTTTGAAGAGCGTTGTTTTATAAACAACATTTTTTTATTTGAAAATGTTTTGACTGGCCTTAAGTCGAACTAAGCTTTTAGCATAGAAATACCTAATTTGAGAATGCTTACATTTTTGTGCCGCCCCCCAAAAGCATTTCTTGGTCATGGAATTTTTAGTCTTGATGCCAAGATTGAGAGTATTTTATGCTTGATTTAAGCAAAATGAAAGAATTTTTATAAATTTTTCAGTGCAAAATTCTTGCTTTGAACAAGTTGGCTTATATTGCACTCATATGAAATTAAAATAATTGAAAACTGAGCCATTAAGCCTTTATTGGCAACATTATGGAATTTTTGGCTTAGTACAAAAATTTTATAAAATTAATAAATGCTTTACGTTTTGGCCTAGATTAAGTTAAGATTAAATTTGAGCAAGCAAAAAGTAAAAATAATTGGAAACTTTGAGAATTTAGGAACTATTTCTGGTCGTAGTTATAGATAAAATTAAGTTTGAGCCATTTTTGGCCTCATAATTTGGAATTTTTGGCTAATATGAAAATTTTACAAAATAAATAAATGAAAATAGTTTAAAACTTAGGAACTATTTCCTAAATTACCTATATGTTCCTCCCAAAGAAAAGCACAATTAAAAACACTTAGAGTTCAAATTTCGTTGCCTTTATTTGCAAATGCTTTAATCTTCATTAAGTAAACCAATTTGTATAACTTTCTTCTGAGATTTTAGCCTGCGTTGTATTATATGTACACTTAAAAAAGGCAAGTATTTCTTATCTAAAATTACGAAATCCACACTTAATTTGAATGAAAGAACAAAAATTTCAATCTCACATCAAGTATTTCGTTTTAAAGTTCGAAATTCCTGAATTAAGAAGAATTAAGGACGAAATGTTCTTGAAATAATTAAAAAAAATTGTATTTCAAATATATTTTTAACTTAAATTGAGATAACAAAATTCTTTATATGAGTATGGAAAATTCTTGAAAGAAGTTTTCAAGATTTTGATCCAAAATATTCCATATATGGATATAATATCAAACGCGGAACTATGGCACTACACAAGTGAAATTCCTATCTGTAGACAGATAAGGACACGCAAGTGGAGTTGAATTGGCCATGCACTGAGAAAGGACCGCAGCAGCATCGTCAGGATGGCCTTAGAATGGAATCCACAAGGAAGCAGACAAGTGGGAAAGCCAAAGGCAACCTGGTGTCGTAGAACACTCAACGAATTGTCCCAACGCAACGTCAGCTGGGATACAGCTAAGCAAACTGCGCCAAACAGAGTCCGGTGGAAGGTTCTTGTTGAAGCCCCAAGCTGCCTGGAGGAGAAATAAATGGCAAAAAAAAAAAAAAATCCCATATATGGGATTAAACTGCATATAATCTGCATTAGGGCATAATTAGCATAAGATATTGATCCAAAATATTTGCATATTGAATCAGGTCCATATTTACTCTTAAAGTAAGTACGAAATGTACTGGAATCAAATCAAAAAAATCTTGATTAGAGCACATTCTATACTTAAATCAAGTCAATTTAGGTCTGCCTCGGGATCGATTGCTATGTGGTTTCCATTCCAGACCCAACCAACCGTATTTGCGCTTGGGAATTTCAATTTCGATTGGTTTTTGTTCGCAAAGTTCCCAAAAAATGGTTCGGGGCCACCATATACATACGTAATACGCTTCTAAAACATCGGTTGACAAATGTTTGGAGCTTCATGACAATAATATTGGTAATGAACCATGCCTCACCACCATATAACAACACCGACTTCATGCACGCGTTGAAGACTCGTATTTTGGTTTTTCGCCGGATTTCGGTTCTCGCCAGAATCTATTTACTTGTCCAAAGGTAGCTCTGGGTTTACGTATTCTGCAGTCTACATCGTCCAATGCTCCGCCGGATGATGTAACTTGGCTTCCAAGATACTCGAATTTGTCTACGTTTTCAATATGCAAGTTGTCGATACTCAGGGCGCTAGTATTAGTGGGGTTTACCCGCAAACTTTTTGTTTTTGCGCAGTTGATTTTAAGACCAATTTTTGAGGCTACTGTGGCGAGTCTATCTAATTGGGTTTGAAGGTCCGAATGACGGGAAAAAAATAGAACAACATCATCCGCATATTCTAGATCTTCTAGTTTACGGTTAAGTTTCCAGTTGATTCCAAAACTATTTAATTCATCATCAAATACAAAATCAAGAACGGTAATAAAGAACAAGGACGACAGTGTCTATCCTCGCTTCACTCCCCTATTGCATTCAAAAGGATCGCTTAGTTGTGCGCCGTGCCAAACTCAGCTTGAGGACCCAGTATATGACGCTTTTATGATATCGATAATTTTGTCTGGAATCCCTCTAGCTAGTTGTGCTACCCAAATTGTTTCACTATCAAAGGTGTCAAACGCTTTCAGAACATCTACGAAAGCTAAATATAACGTAGAATCGAATTCCTCGGATCGCTCTACGATAATACGCACCGTGTTTATTAGATCTATACAAGATCTTTGAGGGCGAAAGTCAGCTTGATTACTACGTAGAACGTTGTTAAGTAGCTCGGAAATGCGGCTTAGTATGATCTGATTGAGGATTTGCATGATGGTTGGCAGGAAAGAAATAACCCTCCAGTTAGAGCATATTTGTCGGTTTCCCTTCTTCGGAATCTTGATAATTACCGATTCCTCCAAGATTTTGGCACATTTTCAGAGGTCCAAACAGCTTTCAAGATCGGAGCTAACTTTTGTGAAATCATATGAGCATTCGCTTGGAAATGTGAAAAGCTTTTTAGATCTCAAAATAAGTTCGTGCCAAAATCTGAGATTGTTACAGACTGTGTGTGCCAAAAGTTTTGGAATATTCTAAACTTGCTTAGCTGCAGATATTTATATATTTAATTTTTATAATGATAAAATGAGTCTAAAAACCTCATAACCCCAAAGATGGAAAAACGACGATTTTCGGATACATAACCTCAAATATCCAAAAATCCTGACGTGATGGGCCAATTATAACACCAGATTCTGATTCTACGCAGCAAATTACTTTGAAAATTACCCTGAGCTTTTTAACTACTGACTTGACCAAAGTATTTATAGATCTGTGTTATGCAAAACTCTCTCTTCAGAGAAAATAATGTTAGGAATGATTCTACACAATTTTTAACTCAACGTCTCATGGGGCATATTGTTTTGGAATTTCGATTTTGGTTTTGTTTTAATTACCTTAGCTTAATCAATTCGGTATGGATTGAAATAATTATTATTCCGAATAAGTATGGAGCTAATTTCTGAATCATATCCATAGCCCTTAGATAAGCATAAGGATACGATGAATATTCAAAAATAACGAGAATTAGAAATTTTCCAATGTCCTAAGTCAACATTTGTCTGTCATTGTACTATGCTTAAAAAAATCATCTGGCCAAAAAATTTTCATCTTTGGGATTTAGAATTAAATTTGAAATCAAAATTGACATCGTTAGAATCATAAGAGCTCTGGAATCAGATAAGCTACAGGGACCAAATAAGCTACTATGACCCTAAGAGCTACAGTAGTTTTGGAATACGAGTTGAATTTTTGAGCAGGAAATTGATATAGCATGGTTTCAGATACACAAAACGATCTCGAACTAAGATTCTTACTGTGAATGCCAAAAGTTTTGGAATTTTTTAAAGCTCGCTAAAGTTCAGATTGATTTGTATTTAATTTTTTTAATGATAAAAGACTCTAAAAATTTTTGAAATTTGCACTCTTGAACCAGAACTAAATTGGCTGGAAAATTATTCCCGAGATATTAGAACAATTAATTTGGAAGTCTGACCTTTTCCTAAACAATTCAAAACATGTTTCATGTTTGGTTATTAACTCTAATTGGTTTGAAATATAGAAACTGTCCAGAGACATATTAGAACTTCAAATTATCCGTTATTTCGCTTAAAAAATATTATACACCATAAATTTTGAAATCTTCTAAACAAGTTTTCCCTGTGGCTACAATGGTTCACGAATGGCGTCCAAAACTGAGCATGGTGTAGGTGAAGGCTTAGGTGTTGGAGTCGTTGGACTTCACACCAGAATCTCTACTGCAATTGGCATCTGGCCCAGCGTCTTTCAAGCAGATATTCATGCCATAGAGATCTGCGCCCATAGTATCCTTCACAAGGGAACTAGGGAAGCAAACATCTGTATTTACTCAGATAGCCAAGTTGCTATTAGGGCACTATCAACTTGGAGCATCTTCTCCAAGCTGGTTACAGAATGCCATAATTACCTCCAAACCCTGTTCTCCCGGAACAAAGTCGTACCATGTTGGGTACCTGGACACTCAGGAGTGGATGGTAACACGATCGCTGACGATCTAGCACGACAGGCTGCCTCCGCCCTGACTACATCTTCTAAACCTTTCTGTGGTATTGGTTGGTCCACAATCAAAACCATGATAAACAAATGGGCTGCAGGAGAACATAGGAGTTACTGGTTCTCCTTACCGGAACTGCGTCAAGCATAATGATCAAGACAAAAGGTCTAGGCAGAGCGGAGTTAAAAATCCTGGTAGCATACCTATCTGGCTACCGCACTGACTATCTATAGAAAATTGGTATATCCGATTCTTCAGAGTGCAGACTTTGTCTCGAAGACGATGAAACCACTGGACATATTCCCTCTAACTGCCCAGCGCTGGTATGGGACAGAGCCTGTCACATGGGAGAGGAACGGATTAGTGCCTTCCATCTTAGGGGCATAACAAAAAAAGACCTACTACTATTCATGCGGAAAGCGGAAAGTTTTTTGCCGTAATTTATGGGTATGGTACAAAGATCTCTTGGTCGCAGTGCCCCACCCTTCTTCTTCTTCAATACCCATTTGTTGTAAGGCGTCGGGGTAGCTTCGGGATATCCATCTTCATCCTCCCATCTCGTTCTTCCCACATCCTGGATGCGATTTTCCCAAGTTTTTCGGGGTCTTCCTCTCGGTGCATTGCCTTCCGTTTTCATTTCCAGTACCTGTTTGGCTTTTCTTGACTCGTCCATCCGATATAGATGTCCGAACCATTTTAGCTGACTCTCCTCGATTTCTTGTATAATCGACTTCTTCTGCCCTACTTCTGAACGTATTCTTTCATTTCTGACCTGGTTTTATACTGCAACCCTTCGTACGTACTTCATTTCTGTTGCCTGAAATTTACTCAGATGTTTTTCTAATAGCGGCAAAGACTCGGTACCGTACAGTGCTATAACCGTTTTTGTGCTTATCTCTCGTTTACCCACTATTATGTTACTTATCTGATAGTACGCTGAGACCGCTTTCTTGGTCCGGCTAAGCACTTCTTGGTCTATTTTTCCCTTGCAGCTAACAATGGTTCCGAGAAATTCATAGGATTCAACTCTCTCTAATTCTCTGCCGTTGCATGTTATATGCAGGATTCTCTTTCGACCTATCCTCTTTAGAGACCCACGTTACTTTGCTCTTGTTTATATTGACCTCAATTCCCTTTCTTTTTAGATTGTTGGACCACCTTTCTAGCCTTTCCGGATTGTTTGCTATGCTAGCAATATCGTCCGCATATAATAGGAATTGCAGGTAGATGGGTTAAAGTCTCCAGTTCCCAATCTTTGTTTTTTCTGTTTGCCTTATGCACGATTTAGCTATTTCATCCATGAATAAGATGAACAGTAGTGGGCTAAGACTGTCTCCTTGCCTTAATCCTTTTGCTATTTAAATTGTTTTCGACGACGTGTTGAACAAAGCGTTAACAGGAAAACATGGTGTACCCTGGAATTTTATCGAACATCTTGAAGAACTAGCTTACGCCGACGACATCGCCCTCCTTGCCGTCAAAAGGTCGAACCTGCAGTTGAACCTGGATCAGCTCAGCGCTCACGCTGGCGAGGTCGGCTTGAAAATAAACGTTAACAAGACCGAATTTATCTCGAACTGCGACGATAATAACGTCCCAAGTTTCACAGTGTATGGGAAAGGACTCAATCTCAAACAGGATTTTTGCTACCTTGGCAGCAAAATAACTGCAGCAGGCGGTTCATCCGCTGACATCGCCAACCGTATAAATAAAGCCCGCGGTGCCTTCGCACTACTAAACAACATCTGGTCATCTAACGCCATATCGGTCAAGATAAAACTTCGGATTTTTAACTCCAACGTAAAATCCGTCCTGTTATATGCTTGCGAGTCCTGGTCGCTTACATCGGTTCTGATCCGGAAACTGCAAACCTTTGTCAACTCATGCTTACGTAAAATCTTAAGGATTTTGTGGCCACGCACCATTTCTAATGCGGAATTACTGAAAGCCACAAATGAGCTTCCTATTAAACTAATAATCAAACGCCGCCGTTTCGGGTGGATTGGGCACACCCTTCGCAAAGACAACTACGAAATCTGTAGAGCTGCGCTTTCATGGAAACCGCAAGGCGCAAGAAGCCGTGGAAGACCACAACCTCTTGGCGTCGCAAGGTGGATGCTGACCTTCGGGACTCCCATACAGACTGGAATAGCCTCAAACAACTTGCAAAAATTCGGTCGGCCTTCAATTCTTTTGTTTTGGCCCTACGCTCCACCCGGAGTTAGAGGAACTTATATATATAATATTATTTCAAATACTTCTGACTTCAACCCCTCTAGTCTTACTTTCCCCGTCGGCTTGTCATAGGCATATAGGAACCCATACGAGAAAAAAAAAAATAAGTTAAAACTATAAACGGCAAAAGTTTAGAAAACTTGTAACCAAGTTTAGAATAAAATTTAAAGTAAAATTTTTTACGCTTTTTTTTTCAAAATTAGTTACAAATTGTAGTACAACGCTTAATTATTAAACATTTCAAATAGGCCACAAATATTTTGGGTGACTACGCTTAAATGTATGCAATAGTTTTTTTTTTGGGTTCTGCTTTTGGGCTTGGTGCGTGTGTGTGTGTGTGAGGCGCTCAGCCGGCGCTAACTAACTGCAAGCATATATATATATATATGTAAATATACATTTATTAAATTGTTAATGGGCCAAGTGCAGCATGTTCTCTAATTGTTGTTAAGTTGGGCGCCATTTTTCTAATTTTTTTGGCTTAGTTAGGAGCAGCTATAAAGATAACGCAGCGAACTGTTAACCCATTGTTGGGGTTTTCTTCCCGAACTACTCTACAGAAACCCATGAGAGTTTGCTTTTTTTTTGGTGTTGCTTTTGCTTCGGCATGATTCGGTATTTTCGTGTTTTTTTGTCGACGTCCTCGTTAATATTGTTGTTGGTCTGTGTATGTGTGTTGGCTTACTCAGTGTGTTTGATATGTGCGCCACTGTCAAATGGATTTGCATAAGTCCACGCAAACAGATACAGATACACACATATACACAGATACACACGCACGCACATCTTGTATATTTGTGTTTGTATCTGCTGTGTGTTTTGTGCGTGTGCGTGTGTGTGTTGCGTCGGCGTTGGGCATCAAAGCGAGCTTATAATGACCTTTTTACCGCAAGCCTTAAAGCAAACTTGCTTAGCCATTGCCCACTCATACGTATATACATGTATGTAACATACATATATGTATGCTATGTGCATACACGCATGTGTATGTATGCCTCAAAATTAAAGTTATTAAGCTGCCTGCCGGTGAGCAATTTGCCTATTTACACTAACAGCTTCAATGTCCAAGGTTTAACGTATGTGTGTGTGTGTGTGCATGTGTAAGTACATAATGATTGTGTATAAAAGTTTTTTTGGACTTACCCTTTCCAACACTAATAGCAGATCCGAAGGTTTCATTGTGAATGTCTTATATCAAAGCGCAATACAAAAAAAAGAAACAAGTAAAAACAGCCAAAAACGCACTAACACACACGCGCGCCAACAAATAACACTAAAAAAAACACTTGCTAATAATTTCCACCTTTTTATGCTGCTGCTAAAAAAAAAATTACCCAAAAACAAAAAAAAAGAAATAAATTTTTGTCTATGGTGAATTTCACGCTTTGCTTTAATTTATAATGTGTGTTGTTTTTGTTGCTGCTGCTGCTTCTTGACAATTTGTGAATGCTGATTACTTCCTTCTTGCGCGTTGCGCTATTCCCTTTTACACTCTAACTGTATGTGCGTATGTGTTGCATTAGTGTGCGTGGGTGTCAATTGCGGCGAGCCTACGCTGCTGCTGCTGCTGCTGTTGCTGTTAATTTTACTGTTGCTGCTGTTACTGTTGCTGTCGCTGTGTTTGTTGTTGTTGCTGCTGTTACTGTTGCTTTTGTAGTTGTAGTTGTTGCTGCTGTTTCTGTCGCTGCTTTTGCTGCTTCTGCTTTGTATTTAACATTGATTTTTGTCATTCTAACTGTATATTCAACAGTTTTTTTTTTATATTTGTTGCTTGTCCCGTTGACGCCAAGTTTTGACTAAATTGCAAATTATTCAATTTAAGCACACACACACACAGACACACACACGCGTGCTATAGATACATATGTAATGCCATGTAGCATGTACATTACATATGTATATTTCACTTTCACTTTTATATGTACAACTGCCGCCGCTGCCGTTATCCCGTTCGCACGCACACACACTTCAAGCGCATTAGAAAAGGCAGAAGCGCTGCCGCCCGCAGCCGCCACTGTCACTTTCTCTACCTTGCTTTGGCTTGGTCTTTTGTAAGTTTCGCGCTTCACGTGGCTCACACACACACACACTCACACACACAGACAGAAAGTAAGTCAAAAAAAAGCTTGCACTTTTACTCCAAAAAAAAAAACCAAAAAAAAAAAATTAATTTGCATATATGTATTTACTGCTCTGCTATATAGACACAAATTTGATGTATTACTTTAAACTTTATATTTAAGCGCTAAAAATAGTTTATTTTATTTTTATTTATTTTTTAGTTTTATGCGCGACGTGCATGCAACGACGTTTTAATTCTATTTGAAACACTCGCTTTAGTGTTCCCGTAATGAATGGTTGCAATTTTTCCGTGTGTATAACTTTTTGGAGAATACCAACAAAACAGGAAAAGTGGCAACAAAAACGCTCTCAACTTCTGTTGCGACTGCTTCTTCTTGCCGTTTTGGCGTTTTAAAGGAAAGCAGCAGCAAAAGCTTTCGCCTGTCCTTAGCGCAGCTTCACTTACAGCATAAGTCAGAGCGAGAGAGTGCGCGAAGTTTTACTGCTCCATAACTGAAAAAAAAACACTCCTGGCAAAGCTTTGGCCTAAAGTCTGGCAACGCCAAGCCTGCACTTTGGTATCTATACGCTCAGTCAAAAGCTACAAGTTTGCCCAAGACTGAAGTTGCTCAAAATGAGTGCAACTTTACGCTCTCTTTTGTTGCGTGCAATGTATTTAACAAGGTGCAGCTCTTGGCTGCGCAGAGAGCGTTTTAAAAAGCATGACGTCACTGATGCAATTTTATAGAAAAGTAGCAAACTTTTTACTTTTTGTAATTTTAAATACAGCAAAAAGGCACAATTTTTTTTTAAAATTAATTTTAAAAGCATGACGTCACTGTAAGTAGCAAACAATTTTTTTTTCCTCGTAAGGATTCCTCACAAAGAGTTCGGGCAAGATCTTTTTTACCATACCCATCAATTACGGCAAAAGACTTTCCGTTTTTAGAAAAACATCTGAGTAAATTTCAGGCAACAGAAATAAAGTACGTACGAAGGGTCGCAGTATAAAACCAGGAGAGATATGGTCAGAAATGAAATAATACGTACAGAAGCAGGGCAGAAGAAGTCGATTATACAAGAAATCGAAAAGAGATAGCTAAAATGGTTCGGACATCTACATCGGATGGACAAGTCAAGAAAAGCCAAACAGTAACTGGAAATGAGAAAGGAAGGCAATTGATATCCCGAGGCCACCCCGATGCCAAAAAGCAAATGGGGATTGAAGAAGAAGAAGAAGAAGAAGACTTTCCGCTTTCCGCATGAAAAGCAGTAGGACTTTAGTTGGTATTGACCTTAGATGGAAGGGACTAATCTGTTTCTTTAACATATGACAGAGAATATGTCTGGTGGTTTCATTATCTTCGAGACAGAGTCTGCACTCTGAAGAGTCGGATAGGCCAATTTTATGTAGATGGTATCTAACAGTGTGATGGCCAGATAGGTATGCTACCAGGAATTTAAAGTCCGCTTGCCAAGACCTTTTGTCTTGATCATATCAAGGCGTTTGACAAGCGCTTTTGCTTGACGCAGGAGAAACAGTATCTCTCATGTTCTCCAGCTGCCCATTTGTTTATCATTGTTTTGATTGTGGACCAACCAATACCACAGAAAGGTTCAGGAGATGTAATCAGGGTGGAGGCACCCTGTCGTGCTAGATCGTTAGCGATCATGTTACCATCCACTCCTGAGTGTTCAGGTACCCAACATAGCTCGACTTTGTTCCCGGAGAACAGGGTTTGGAGGTAATTAAGGCATTCTTTAACCATCCTGGAGGAGATGTAATCAGGGTCGAGGCACCCTGTCGTGCTAGATCGTTAGCGATCATGTTACCATCCATTCCTGAGTGTTCAGGTACCCAACTTTGTTCCGGGAGGTCAGGGTTTGGAGGTGATTAAGACATTCTTTAACCATCCTGCAGGAGATGCTCCAAGATGATGATGTCCTAATAGCTACATTCTTCCTGTTTAAACTAAAAAAATGGAGCAATTTTTTTGAGTCAGTGGTTTATTAAACTAATACTCAAACCACTCTTGATTCACTCAGATCTCTAAATTTTTAATACTTTTTCGAGAATTACCTTGATTGCTTAAATTGTTCTAATTTGAAGTTTGATTTGCTAAGAATTTTTTTTTCCTAAATAAAAGTCTGTCTGAAAAATCGTTTCTGAAATAAGAATTGTACTCTAAATATTAGAAGAATCACTCTTGGCGCACTTTTGACATCGCCAATTCTTATTTTAAGCACCAAAGGGTTCGTATTGCTCAGAATTTGTTGTGCCTAAATAAGAGTCTGTCTACAAAAATCGCTCTTGAATTAAGAAATTTTATCTAAATATTAGAAGAATCGCACTTGGTGTACTTTTGACGTCGGAAATTCTTTTTTTAAGCGCCAAAACCGCGCTTCTGGATTTTTTTCTCTGAGCACTTTACATGACACTCTGCTTACTACTCGAAAGTATAATTATTTCCAAACCAACTCACTAAAATGATCTTCCCAAGAGTTTATGACTTCCCAGGGTATATTAATATCGGGTCAATTTCATCTTAAGTCTAGAAGAAATATAACTTCAGATTTGGACGATTATTCGAGAATTTATAATTTCCCAGGCTATAGCAATATCTGGAAAATTTAATCTTAAGCTTCTTAGAAGAAGTACGAACAGCAACACGCTCAAAATTCGTTAAACTTTAGATTTGGGAGGTTATCCGCTATTACCTCACTAAAATGATCGTCCCAAGAACTTATAACTTCCAAGGCTTATTAATATCTGGTCAATTTGGTCTTAAGCCTAGAAGAAATATGAACAGCAGCACTCTCAAAATTCGTTAAACTTCAGATTTGGAAGGTTGTTCGTACTACCCTACTATTGATTATGCTCTCTAAGTTTCTGTTTTTTCTTTTTTCTCGAAATACGTAGCTCTTTCGGGTACCTTTTGCTATCTACGACTTTAAGCATTTTCCTCCCAACGATATTTCTAAATCAGATAGATCCCTCCAGCCGATTTCTAAAGTCAGTGCCAGTGCTCCAAACTCCAGCTCTAAAAGATTGGAGACACATTTCTAAGCCAATAGAAAAATTCCTTATATTATGCCTCATTCGCCGTTGGTAGAATTTAGAATTCAAATTTGTACAAGTAAATATATCAAAGGTTAAGGCTATTAAAAACTTTTTAACAAACGGAATAAGGCGTAACTGACCTCAAGGACTTATGGCAAAAGTATTGTCAAAGTTTTGATGCAGCCAAGTACGTTTACTTGCATTTATTCTTTGCGGCCTGCATTTTTTATTTCAATAACCTAATAGCTGTTACCATAAATTTTTGATCATGTGACGTCACATGTTAGTATTTCCTTCCATTGACGAATAATGCACATGCGCAATGCGTCCCATCCTTTACTTTACTACAACATTTGTAAACGCCAAAAGCTCTAAATACTCACACTCGCATACGCACACAGACACACAGTTAGAGCGGCGACTCACGAAAGTAGGCAACATACAGTGCAAAGTTTTTCTCTCTGCGCATGACGTCACATTTTCCATTTGTGTATGAACCTTAATAGGAGCGCGATCAAATATTTAAAGTAATTGGACTCAAATTGAATGCAATCAAAGAAATAGGTTAGGTTAATAGTTTGTAGGCATATAGACCTATTTTTAGTGCATCAACCTTTGGGGCGGTTCCTGCCGAGACATCTTAACTGTACTCCATTTTGCATTGATTGATTGCAATTGATTTTGGGTCAGATAAATTTACTTTACTTTATTTTTGGTAAAACCCGTCGAAGTTTCTTAGCGATTCAAAAAATAGTTCAGTTTCTCTATTTTAATTTTAAGTTTTAGGGGATTGTGAATGCGGGCCACTTCCATAAAACTGCATGTGAGTGAAGTACTAGAATACTTCATGCTCTTAGCTTTCGTTCGCGATCTTGATTTTATCGCTCTGTTCATGTTGGTGTAAAGTTTATGGGGTCTTACTCGTTGTTCTGGTACACGGAAAAGTTTGGAAGTACATTTCCAAAATTTGAATGACTCAAGGTAGCTGTGTTTAAGAAAAAAAGGGTGCAAAAAAGTATATTAATTAGATACTTATGAAAAGGGGAATTCCTAACTAAATTGCTAAATAAATAGGTCATAAAAAAATATTTTTCTTTAAGCTTTCAATTGAATATATTTTTTTAATTGCTTAATTTCAAGACCCTGTTTAATCAAAGCCGTTTAAAAGTAGAATTAGGTATACACCGATTTATATAACTTTAGTTTTATCTAAATATATTTTTAAAAATTTATAAATCCCGTTTCAAAAAGAGCTTTCTTTTTTTTCAAATAAAAGTAATATATTCAGAAATATAAGTATTTAAGTTAAAAGTTGGTTCACTGCGGGTTCAATTTTCGACCGATATTCCGCCAATAAATAGCACGAGGTCTATTAATATTATTAATAATATATTATTCTCTAATCATTTAGTGATTTCTTACATCAATACAGGAATTTGTACTCGTTGACCAACTAAGAATACTTTTTCTTGAGATGATTATAATCGTCCTCTTCTATACCAATACCTTGAATTTTTGCAACAACATTTCATTGATCATTGTATAGTCCAAGTCCGACTGCGAATCCAAATCCGAATCCGAATTCAAATCCAAATCCAAATCGGAATCCAAATCCGACTCCAAATCCGACTCCGACTAAAAATCCGAATCCAATTCCGACTCCGAATCCAAGTCCGAATCCAATTCCGACTCCGAATCCAAGTCCGAATCAAAATTCAAATCCAAATCCGAATCAGAATCCAAATTCAAATCCAAATGGGAATCAGAATCCAAATCCGACTCCGACTTCAAATCCGACTCCGAATCTAAATTCAAATCCAAATCCAAATCCGAATCAGAATCCAAATCCGACTCCAAATCCGAATTCAAGCATAAATCCAAATTGAAGTCCGAATCCGAATCCAAATCCGACTCCGAAACCAAGTCCGAATTCAAATCCGACTCCGAATCCCAATTCAAATCCGAATCTAAATCCAAAACCAAATTCAAATCCGACTCCTAATCCAAATCCAAATCCAAGTCCAAATGCAAATCCGAGTCCAAATCCGACTCCATATCCGAATCCGCTTCCCAATCCAAATCCAAACCCATATCCAAATCCGAATCCAAATCCAAATTCAAATCCGACTCCGAATCCAAATCCGACTCCAAATTCAAATCCAAATTCAATTCGAATCCGAATCTTGGATTGTTTCTGTCTGTTCGTCGGTCCAAATATGACTTTTTTGTTGTTAACATAGATTTAACCCGAAAAAAACGGATCAATCAAAAAGGATGAAGTTGTTGCAAAGCCCATAAACTGAAATTTAAGCTTAAGCCAACGAACTGTATTTTATAGTGTTTAATAATTCCTAGAATAAAAAGGTCCATCCAGGCATATTAAGTTTTCATTGGCCATTTATTAATATTCCTGTGCTGTGAGTCCTTTTAATATTAGCTGTCAGGTGTGAACAATTATTTGGAGTATGACGGTCCGAAATGGAATACAGATTGAAGCCAGGAAAATTTATTACAATTACAGGCCGTAAGCGAAAATCGTAATTTTAGATAACTTTTTTTTGAATGAAAGCTCATCTAGCTGTTCTCCCATCCATCGTATGATTAAGCTCCTCCGAAATGTGTTCATGGGCATCAATTGCTACGTCATTTAAGACTTTTTTGCTACTTAATAAAGATCCGCACGTAAAATTCGACGCAAAGTTGTCCTAACAAGGTGTACTTTTTGGGAACGACGGCCTCAACAATTTTTTGGCCTTGTAAATGTAAGTTCTAACGAGCCAAAAAATTTTTCATAGACGGATCCAAAGTGCAATCCGGCGTTGGGCCCGTGGTATACTGTATAGACCCACCCATGGAGGTTTCTTTCAAGTTACTGGACCACTGGAGCATCTTTCAGGAGGAGGTGTTCGCCATTAAGAAGCCGGCAGAAAGAATAAATATTTCCGTTGATAGTCAAGCAGCAATCAAATCCATGCTAGCCTTCAGCATTAATTCCAAAGGTGTACTGGCAAGCAGCCACACACCAAATGAACTAAGCACCAACAAGGAGGTGTGATCTTTGGGTTTCCCAGCTAGGGTATTGATGTAAATGAAATAGCTGACAGGCTCGCAAAGGAAGGTGCTGTATTAAGGCAACCGTCACTTGAGGATCTCGAGATTCCATTAAGGACTATTTACAACAGAGCAGAAGATGACGCTGTAACTAGATCCGACAGAAGCTGGCACAACATAACAAACTGCAAGAGAGCTCACACTACGTGCAAGAAAGTAAATAACAGGCTAGCCCAGTATATTCTGCAACTCCCATGAAGAGACTGTAGAATCATGGCCAGCATACTTACTGGTCATTGCCTGACCGCAGCTCTCGCTCAGAAGGCATTTCCAACAGCGCTGAATACAGGAAGTTCATGGGGATAGAGGCTTTCCTCTCCTCCTGGCTTACCTGACTGGAAGAGGCAGCCGACAGAGCACTTCAAAAGCTATTGGCGTTCGAAGACTAACGTGCATTGTACACCAGCCGCATCCTCGGGGTCCACTGAGGACTATGCAGTCTATGTGTGACTCCTTCCAGGGGTCAACCGGTGTAACCTAACCTAACCTAAAGTAAATACTAGCAGTATTTTAATGAAAATAAAATGTAAACAACATCTACATTGATCAAAAAGCTCCCGAAATTTATTCAGAAAATTAAAAATTTAATATTATTATTCAAAATCCATATTGTCCCCTTTAAAGAACTCTTCATCGATTGCAACGTACTTATACCAGCGCTTGATCTAATCCACGAAGCATTTTTTATAAACGGCTTGCATCTTCGATTTTTCTATGACCTTATATAGTAGCTGTAACGCGTTCCACGGAGCGTCCTAATAGTACAAAATTGTAGGGAGCCAATTAGCTTGTTAAACGATACATGACCAAAATTGAGTAGTTTTCAATTTGATATAGGTATATTGAAGAGCTATCAGTGCGGCTTCAGATCTGTTAAGTCCACCACAGACCAGATCTTCACTCTACGCCAAATTCTGGAAAAGACCCACGAAAAACAGATCGATATCCATCATCTCTTCATCGATTACAAAGCTGCATTCGATAGCCCGTTAAGGGATCGCCTATGCACCACCATGTCTGAGTTCGGTATTCCTACAAAGCCGATTGGACTTTGCAGAATGACATTGAGCGGCACCATCAGCTCTGTCAAGGTAGGAATGGACCTCTCCGAACCTTTCAATAATGTTCGAGGCTTCAGACAAGGTGACCCTCAATCATGCGACCTCTTCAATTTCGTGATGGAAAGGGTACTGCGGAAGGCCGGTGTACATCGCAATGGCACTATTTTTACAAGCGTGTCTAACTTCTTGCATACGCTGATGATATCGATATCATGGGGCGTTGTAAGCGAGATGTTACTGCTGCATTTTCCGTAATCGAAAAGGAGTCAGCGAAAGTGGGTCTAGCGGTAAACGAGGTCTACGAAAAGGGACGCACGGTATATGGGCTCCCATGTTGTAGCGGTTTGCTATACTTTTGAAGTGGTCAAGGAATTCACGTACCTTGGCACCGAAAATGACATCAGCCTGGAGATAAAGCGAAGAATTGCATTTGCCAATAGGTTTTACTATGGTCTCAGTAAGTAGACCTCTCTCATCTTGCCCGTACTCTTATTCGGCGCAGAAGCATGTGTTGTGTCACGGACAGATGCAGCTGCTCTTGGGGTGTTTGAGAGGAAAATTCTTCGCAAAATCTTCGCTCCCGTACGTTTTGAGGACGACTATCGCATACGGATGAACCACGAGCTGTACGAGCTCTACGACGACATCTGCGCTGGCTCGGGCATGTCGTACGTATGAATAACGATGCTCCAGCGAAAAAGGTATTCAAAGCGAAAGTCGACGAAGGGGATGACCACGACACCGATCTAAAGATCAAGTGGAGGAGAATCTATCTTTCCCTTGGTATTTCTAATTAGAGGAGGCCAACCACGACTCCGACGGAAAGATCAAGTAGAGGAGAATCTATCCTCCCTTCATATTTCTAATTGGAAAATGCCGACCACGACTCCGATGGAAAGATCAAGTGGAGGAGAACCTATCCTCCCTTGGTATTTCTAATTGGAAAAGGCGCGCGCAAAGCAGAGGCGCCTGGCGAGAGCTGCTGAGGTCGGCCGTAACCCGAGAGCGGGTTGTCATGGCCACACGAATTTGCATATATTTCAACATACCGTGAGCCAGTGCCAGTGCTCCCAACTCCAGCTCTGAAAGATTGGAGACACATTTCTAAGCCATATGCAGGCAATGGAAAAATTTCTCATATTATGTCCCACTCGATATGGCCATTGGCAGAATTTAGAATTCAAATTTGTCCAAGAAAATATATCAAAGGTTAAGGCTATTAAAAACTTTCTAACAAACGGAAAAAGGCGTAACTGGCCTCAAGGACTTATGGCAAAAGTATTGTCAAAGTTTTGATGCAGCCATGTGCGTTTGTTTGCAAGTTCTTTCTGGCCTGAATTTTTTATTTCAATAAGTTAATAGCTGTTACCATAAATTTTTGATCATGTGACCTCACACGCTAGTATTTCCTGTCAAATTTATGCCAGTTATATTTTGTGTTGGACTCAACATTTGTGTGAAGTTTGATCAGAATTGGTATCTGTCTACGAACAGGGACGCACGGTGTCTGGGCTCCCATGTTGTAGCGGACTGGTATACTTTTGAAGTGGTCAAGGAATTCACGTACCTTGGCACCGAAAATGACATTAGCCTGGAGATAAAGCGAAGAATCTCACTTGCCAATAGGTGTTACAGCAGAGACCTTTCTCGAACAACAAAAGTAACACTCTACAAGACGCTCATCTTGCCCGTGCTCTTATATTGCGCAGAAGCATGGGCTGTGTCACGGACAGATGCAGCTGCTCTTGGGGTGTTTGAGAAGAAATTCTTCGTAAAACCTTTGGTTTCGTTCGTTTTGAGGACGACTAGCGCTACGGATGAATCACGAGCTGTACGGGCTCTACGACGACATAGATGTTGTCCAGCGCATCACAATGCAACGTCTGCGCTGGCTCGGCCATGTCGTACGTATGGATAACGACGCTCCAGCGAAAAAGGTATTCAAAGCGAAAGTCGACGAAGGGGATGACCACGGCTCCGATGGAAAGATCAAGTGGAGGAGAATCTATCTTTTCCTTGGTATTTCTAATTGGAAATGGCCGACCACGACTCCGAGGGAAAGATCAAGTAGAGGAGAATCTATCCTCTCTTCATATTTCTAATTGGAAAAGGCCGACCACGACTCCGATGGAAAGATCAAGTGGAAGAGAACCAATCCTCTCTTGGCATTTATAATTGGAGAAGGCGCGCGCAAAGCAGAGGCGCCTGGCGAGAGCTGCTGAGGTCGGCCTTAACCCATGAGCGGGTTGTCATGGCCACACGATGACGATATATTGAAGAGCCTCCACTTTGGAATATGTATTGTGAATTATGAATATTTAACAACCAAACCATGGCCCACCCTATAAATTTGTATATTTTTCAGCCAGTGCCAGCGCTCCAAACTCCAGCTCTAAAAGATTGGAGACACATTTCTAAGCCATATGCAGGCAATAGAAAAATTTCTCATATTATGTAACAATCGATATGGCCAGAATTTAGAATTCAAATTTGTACATGTAAATATATCAAAGGTTAAGGCTATCAAAAACTTTCTAACAAACGGAAAAAGGCGTAACTGACCTCAAGGACTTATGGCAAAAGTATTGTCAAAGTTTTGATGCAGTCCATGTACGTTTGTTTGCAAGTTCTTTCCGTCCTGCATTTCAATAAATTAATAGCTGTTACCATAAATTTTTGATCATGTGACGTCTTACGTTAGTATTTCCTTTCAAATTTATGCCAGTTGTATTTTGTGTTGGACTCAACTTTTGTGTGAAGTTTGATCACAATTGGTAGACTATTTCAGTTAGCTGCCATATAAAAATTGAACCAGTTTACTGAGAAGCGGAACTCGATCTGTTTTTTCCAGCACTTTGTAAAATTTATTGCAACATGGGTCGGACATAGATACTATGTCAGCTATATCTGAAATTTGCATGTGTGGTATAAAGCTACAACATATCTATATATGTATACATATAAAAGTGGTGTTAGTTACACTATTAATAACTCAAGAACGGAAGAACCGATTTGGCTGAAAATTGGTGGAGAGGTAGCTTAGAACCAGGAGACGCACATAGGATACTTTTTATCCCGTTCCAAAAAACTTTAGCAGATGCTCCTATTACTGCTCATCCATATCAAATACGTGTTCTATTTGCGATTATTTTGGCAACATGTTTTCCATCAAATCCACCTGAATTGTGGATAAAATATTAAAATTAATTATCAGAAGATATTTTATTTTGAGTACGTTGGGCAAAACGTAATCCAATGAAGCTTTAATTCATATGGAAGATTTACGCTTGGCGATGGCTAATAAAGCACTAGAACAATTGGGAATGTCGTCTCCTAATCGATCAAAGCATGATGTATTTCAATTGGAAGAAATTCAACAAATCATAATAATTAACAATCTAATCGTACTGCCCAGGAACGTGAAGATCGCAATGAACGTGAAAGAATTCGGTTAAGACAGATCCGTGAAGCGCGACAATCGTCTAAAAAAAAAATTATCTTTTATGACAATCTTCTAAAAAATGTTTGAATTCCGAGAGAGGCCTTACGAATTTGGATATAAAGAATAAAAATACCACTTTTTCTGAAAAAATTGGATTTGTTTTTTTAAAATTTTAACCTCTCCTATAAGAATTTTTTCCACGTCGAGAGAGGTAGTTCTATATGAGATTTATATATCTTAGATGGTTTTTAAAGCCCAACTTTTAGAACGTTTTAGAATTTTAAATTTTAATTTAATTTTTGGTTGTCTTAAGACGTTTTTTCTTGTTTTAAGAATTTTGAGCTTGTTAATTAAACTAAATTTAAGATTTTTTCTTTTTAATTTAATATGGTTTGAAGAACTCTTTTTCTCTTTCGTTATGATTTTAGAATTTTCGGTCTTGATTGAATTTCAATATTTTGGTTTCTTAACTTTTATTCTTAATTCAAGATTTTTTGGCTTTTACCATTTTTTGATCTCATTTTAAGAATTTAAATCAAGAATGCAAAAATCTTGATTTAAGCTAACTGAAGAATCTTACGATATTTATCCACTTGAGAGTATTCAAAAAGTTTGGGCAGGACAACGTCTGTCGGGCTCACTAGTAGTATATAAATATAATAGGATTAATGTCTTAGAGTTTTAAGTAATTTCTTGTAATTAAAAAACTTTTCAACTTTTATTACTTACTTCGACCAAACTAGACGCATAAAACTTAAGCCCGAGAGAGTTCAACAAACCCATAAGGCATGTGTCAAAAATATATATAAGACATACATATATACCTATAACTATATTTACAACAGATGAGTCTAGTTCGTGTCAACCCCCCCGACAAAAAGTACAGCGCGCACAAATCAAGAGATTGCACAAAATGTAACCCTCGTTACACAGACTCGACCACGGAAATCTCTCTAAATCCATATGTACATAGTTATACATACATACATATACGTACATGTACATATACGTATGTATACATGTATAGTATCTTGCATATGGCTCGAGATCGTTGGGATCCCTACGATTGTTAATATGCCGTTTTAAAAATAGCAACTATAAATCTTATTTCAACGTTCACTTAACGTTCGCTCGGTAGACCATTTCATTTGGCTGTGCGTCCGTCTCACTTGCAAGCATTTTCTCTCAACGTCATCATCATCATCATCCACAACCACATCCACATCATGATGATCGGATCGACTCGAAGAAACAACATTTTTTTTCTCGAGTATCCGCCGAACCATGTAAATCGCTCTACGCCGCTAAAGATCTACCACATGCACTCACATTTGGGTCTTGCTTGGGTCGGTCGGTCTATTCCTATTCCTATGACTATGTCTAGGCCTATGCCTATGCCCAGAGTGTGTTGTTGTTGTTGTTAGTTTTAGTGAAAAACAGATATCGAAAGTAATGTTACTTAAGAGTTGCTGCTGGGGGAGGAAAAACAATCTTAACAGCAGCCGTCGCTTGTCGATTGTCGGTCTTTGGTCGTTGGTCGTTGTATCTCTATCTCTATGTATGTATCTAGTAGAACCAACGCCAACGGCGACAACAACAACAACAACAACAGAGCGTAAGAAATGTTAACGAGTAAAAATCAAGAAAAATTTTAGTTCTATAAATAACTTTTGTACTCATTTTGTTTCAAAAACGAAAGAAAGAACAAAAAGCACTGAAAATAACAAGATACAGTCAAAAACGACAAACCGAACGACTCGACTCGACTCGACTCGAGGCCCCCAAAGACAATAGCTATAAAATAATGAACTGCTCTACTAATATGAGTAAAAATATTTCGACATATACTAGAAACAAAACGCAATTACTCAGACATTTTTTCGAAATAATTATGTTATACATAAGAAAAATCAAATTGGTTCTACGATTTTTTAAACATCCGATTTTCTTTATTCAATTCTAACCCTATTCAGAGCTCAAGGTAGACACAATATATAACATAGTACATACAATGTATATATTTACAAATGTAAAACTTTTTCCAAACTATAAAATAATAAACAAATATTACGTTTAAAGTCGAATTTCATAGGAACGTTTATTGCTGTCAGGGGATAGGCTGGTCCCTGGCACCTATTTAGACTGCTATAAGAAATAATATATTAAAGATCCATACATATTTTCTAAGATCGTATAAACTTAAAGATTTCAAATTGTAGTCAGAATAAAAGATTTTTGTGAAAAAAATCAATATTGTACCCTTTAAAGAACTCTTCTTCGATTGTAACGTACTTATGCCAGCGCTTGATACAATCCACTGGGACCTCCTTTGAAAATATTTGGACTGCTATAAGACATACTATAGAAGATCCATAGATATTTTCAAAGATCTGAAATTTTTTAGTGCCTTATCTCCAGCTTAAAGATTCCAAATTGTAGTCAAAATGAAATATTTTTGTGGAAAGTTTTCTAACGCATATTTTGATTTTTCAAGCGAGCCGAATATTTTTTTGAATAAATTATTTTAATATCAAAGAATAATATCTGGAATCAAATCCGATATATTGCTTACGAACTCAAAAAGATATTCATTTGCCAAAAAGTTACGCGAAAAAAAAACCAAACAATTTTCTTGAGCGATTGGTTTTATGGGGACTATATGATATAGTAAAGCGATTTTTATTAAACTTGGTATAATAATGGGAAACTCTTAAACACTTTCAAATTCCAAATTTGGAATTTCGATATCTTTATGAATCAGCTATTTTAGGAAGCTACTTTGGAAAAAATTATACTACTATAAAACATACTATATTGAAGATATCCATACATATTTTCTAAGATCCTCAGCTTAAAGATTCTAAATTGTAGTCAGCATAAGAGATCCCAGGAGCCTACTTTGAAAATATTTAGACTGCTATAAGACGTTCTATATTGAAGATCTATACATATTTTCTAAGATCGGAAATCTATTATTGCCGTATCCCTAGCTTAAAGACTCTAAATTGTAGTCAGCATAAGAGATCCCAGGAGCCTACTTTGAAAATACTTAGACTACTTAGACATACTATATTAATGATCCATACATATTTTTTAGGATCGCAAATCTAAAAGTGCCGTATCCCCAGCTTAAAGCTCCCAAATTGTAGTCAGAATGAGAATTTTTTGGACAAATTTTCTAGCTCACTTTTGGTTTTTGATGCGTACCTAAAATTTTTAGAAAAAAATATTTTAATTAATTTCTGATATTAAGTTACGATATTTTAATGAATAAATAAAAAAAAAAGTCGAACTTTGCACCGAACACTTTTTTTGACCGATTGGTCTTATGGGCACTATATGATACATTCAACCGATTTTGATCAAATTTGATATACGTAATAATAAGAAAGAAATAAACACTTTGGAATGACGACTTTGAAATTTCGATATCTTTATGAACAACCCAGTTATGCACGAAAAACTATTTTCTGATCGATCCTACGAAAGCTAAATGATATAGTCATCCAATTTTGCCATTAAATCCGATATATTACTTACGAGCTCCAAAGATATTTCTTTGCCAAAAAGTTACGATATTTTTATAAACAACCAAAAAAAAAAACTCGAATTTTGCAGCAAATACTTTTTTTGACCCATTGGTATTATGTGATATAGACAACCGATTTTGATCAAATTTGGTATAATAATGGGAAACACAAAAAAACTTACGAATGTCAAATTTGGAATTTTTATATCTTTCTGAACAGTCGAGTTATGCCTTAAAAACAATTTTTTGACCGATCGGTTCTACGGGATCTAAATAAAAAACTTCTGATTATATCAATATCTTCATGAACAAACAAATTATCCGTCTGAAACTTTTGGTTTTTTTGAAAGTCATCTGAAACACCCCTATGTGTAATGTCACCTGATATAGTTGATGATATAGTCAACCGATTTTGATCAAATTTGGTATAATAATGGGAAACTCTAAAACACTTTCGAATGCCAAATTTGAAATTTCGATGTCTTTATGAACAACTGAGTTATGCCCTAAAACTATTTTTTGATCGATCGGTCCTACAAGAGCTTTATGATATATGTAGTCAACCGATGATAAAATTTGGTACAGCACTCTCTAAAAAACTTCTAACTGCCTAATTTTTTTATATCGATATCTTTATAAACACACAAATTATCCATCTGAAACTTTTGCTTTTTTTTTGAGGTTATCTGAACCTCTATGAGAGCTATGTAATGCAACCTTGATATCATAAAAATAAAATAAACTTGTCTCCTATGGAATAATAAGGGATGCAATCTTTAGCTGTTAATACGGATGGACATCGGTATATTGACTTCATTAGTTACCCTGCTCTTACTTTAGGTAACTTTGGAGGGTCTTCGATTATTCCTTCTATATGCTAGATTCACTTGCGGCTTACACAAACTTAATATACTCTTTCTAACCTTTTATTTTGAAATACTCTGGCATAGATTTACTAGAAGTTCATAAAAATTCCTAAAAACAATGTTAAATAAATCTTAGTTTCCCAAGAAAAAAACCTATCTACATACATACATATACATATGCTAAGGACGAAACAGTAAAAGTTATCGTAAAAATATGATTTGTCCGGCCAAATCGCAACTTTTAATTTAAAAAAACATCAAAATTCGTAAAAATACCCTTAAAAAAAATTTTTAAATCTTACTTTCCCAAGGAAAAACTCTATTTAAATATGCATATAAAGTAAACTTATCGTCAAAATTTGTTTTGTTTCGCCGAATTGCTAATTTTAATTGTAAAAATCGAGATAATATCTTGAACATTTTAGGTTGGCTTTTTGGCCTTACCCTAACTTCTTTGTAAAAATTTTGAAAAAAAGATACAAATTCTAAATCCGATAATAATCAAATTCGTTACTTTTGCTTAAAAAAAAAGTTGGTTGCGAAACTTTACGTACAGATCCTAAACCTCTATAAGCAATTCAGATGGAGTTCATCTACTCAAATAAGACCTCAGGTATTATTTTGAAAGTTTTCTATATAATAAGTTTAGCTAAGTAAAAATCTCTTTAAAAAATTGTCAAGTTTTGGTAATTTACTTACTCTAAAGAATAGTTTATATTTAAGTGTGAATTCAGGATTTGGTCTCAGGGAGGGATATTCAATAAGATATCAGAGTTCGCAAAGGACTGTCAACCCATTTTTCCTACTTTGGCTTAGATGAACTTTGGTTGGGCTTATGCAATCAAAGAAGAAATAAAATCTCTTCAAAAACGTAAAATTAAAAACTAAAAAATCTGAATATAAACCGGGAGATATTCAAATAACATAATTTTTTGTAATTTCTGCGATTTTAATAAATTTGCAGTCATGAATAGTGAATATTAAAAGGCTGCTGCGAGGGACTGGTATTCTTCTTCTGTTATCCTTGACTCCCAGTGGAGCATATGATATTCTTACAATCAAAAATCGTATTTTTGGGCTCAATCTCTTTGCTTATTCCGACTGAGACACTTGGATATTTCGACTGGGCTGTTTCTGCTAACGTGCAACGTTCTTAACATTCCTCAAGTCACGCCTAAAAACTTAGGTTGTATAAAACAATGATCCTATCAATATTAAATTACGGAGGTACAAAGTATAGGCTTCCTTGAGAGTACAGAGAGAACATTTTCACGAAGTTTCTTGGCCCGATACGGTTAGATCGAAGAACAGTAGTTCGGCGACCCCGCTCGATAAATGGAGTGAAAGATAATTTGGAAAAACTAAACGGCCTAAACTGGAAGGAAGCTACAAGGGAGAGAAATTGTTGGGGAAATTTTGTTAGAAAGGCCAAAGCCAAGGATGATGATGACGATGTTCCTGCTAACCCAGATTATGCCTCCTTTTACCTTAACTTCTTATACTTTTGGTACTGGGTCTAAGTCTTTATTTCTTCGTCTTCCATTTTGAAACCGTCAAGATTAAAGATCTTTACCTTTTCGGACTTCTTTTGGTGTAATTTTTGTTCGAAATTCGTTAGAAAGAATTCTTCGTAAGAAATTTCTTCTCAGATTGAAAATGTTTTTTACTCGATACTATATACTTCATCATACAATTCTTTTTCTGCTATCCTTGACGCCCAGTGTAGTATAGGGCCTCGACCACACTCTTATTGCGAATTCTATTGCGAGATGCTTGGCTGATGTCGTTCCAAGAGTAATTTGCTGCTAATTAATCTCATTGTTAACCATGTCTTCTACATCTAGTTCAATGGGTTCCGGCTCAGTTTTCGGTTCATTTCATCAGTTTTGCTTTCTTCTTCTGTGTCTGTTTCTTTGCCGGTGTCCATCTCAGCGCCCGACTCAGTCTCTGTATTACTTTCGTCCATAAGTCTAAGTTTCTATCTCAGTTCCTTCTTTCTTCCTCGTCTGCAAAGCGAATTTGAGCTTAATCTCAATGCAGTTAGGTTCAAGTTCAATTTTCAACAAGATTTTAAATTGCCAAATCGCAAAAAAAAATCGCCTAGCTCCAAATATCAATTATCTCAAATATAATAATCTTGAAAATATTTTCGAGTAATATCCAATCAAGCAGATTTGAGTACATAACAGCTTTACGGCTATATGGTCCATGACCGCAGACTACCATGTACTTTGAGTTCAAGAATGACTCAGTCACGACTATCTGACCTTCCGATCCTAGTCTGTGGCGTTTCGAGATAAGATTGACAGCAGATAGAAAGAAATAGTTGTGCCCAAAAGACGCGATGTTCACTTGGGAATGCCCTGAACTGCTTCTAAAATGGACGCTTTAAGTATCTTACGATTCCTATAACTCCCCCTAAAAAGCATAAAAATTAGGGATAGATGTAGCACACCACCAAATTAAAGCTTTTCGTTCTTAATATCGGAATCTACAAATGACAACCGCATGATAAGTCTATGTCAGTTGAAAAGGTCTTTCAGATTTTACAATTTATAAAAGCATCGAACTTTTAATGCTCTACCGCTCGCAACCCTAAGAAATTTAAAGCACTATAAAAGAATATAGAACTAGTTCTATAGTTCATTATCTAAACACTCAATGAAAGTCATTTACCATCCGTCATTTGGTAAGATTTTGAATTTCCAGAAATATTTCAGATCATAGTTGTATAGAACTAGTTCTATATTCTTTGGCACTATAAAAGAATATAGAACTAGTTCCATAGTTCATTATCTAAACACTGAATGAAAACCATTCACTATCACTCCATCATTTGGTAAGATTTTAAATTTCCAGAAATATTTCATTTCATAGTTGTATAGAACTAGTTCTATATTCTTTGGCACTATGATATGAAATTTTTCTGAAATGAAGGAGTGATGGTGAATGATTTAAATTTAAATTTCAAGAAATATTTCATATCAAAGCTCTATAGAACTAGTTCTATAGTCTATATTAGTTATATTACATTAATTACATTAGAATCCGAATCCGGCGTCAGAACTGGCCCATCACGTCAGGATTTTGAGATATTTATTATATATATTTATTTTATATATTGGGTACATAACCTCAAATATCTCAATATGCGCCCTATACATAACCTAAAAGTAGGAAAAAACGCCGTTTTTTGGGTACATAACCTCAAATATCTCAAAATCCTGACGTGGTGGGCCAGTTCTGACGCCGGATTCGGATTCTACGACCAAATTACTTCGGAAATAACCCTTAGCTTTCCAACAACTCACATGACCCTGTATTTGTAGACCTGTGTTATAATTAATTGATTGTTCTGGGAACCAGCTCAGAAAACGCCACAACGGTTGAAGATTGTAGATTGCTAAATTGATTTTATGGATCGAAAGCAACTGAAATCAACAAAACAAAAACTTTTTAAAGGCCAGCCTAAAAGCGTTAAAAATGATTTTAATTTGGGTATTTGAGATTCGAGTTTTCTCAGGACCAACAAAAGCAGCCAAATCCAAAAAAATAAAAACTTTTTACCGACTACCCTAAAAGCGATAAAAATTAGCTTAATATTATTAAATTTTTACTTGATTTGAGGATTTTCAAAGATCTTCCATCATTAACGAAAATTAAAATAATCATAACAGCCTTAGCAAAGATCCAAGCAAGGGATTTGCTTGGAAAAGATGAAATCTTTGTGAAAGATTTTTCACAAAGGTTTCTCAGAAATAATGGCGCCTTTTATGTGAAACTGTTGGAAATTTTGTGGCCTTTATGCCCTTAAGTTAAGTGAGCAGATACAGATTGTACGATGCTTCAAGATATAGACGAAAAGTTTTCTAACTTCAGGAATAAATTTCCAACCTCTTTTAATGTACATATGTATTACTTTTTCGTCGTTTTTTTTTGTTATATATATATTTGAATATTATGTACAACATTTTAGATGCCTGCCTAAACAGTATAAATGTATAAATTTATTGTGCTCAAGATAACCTCCAAAAGATAATGCATTATCATGACTCAAAAAACTCTCCCATACATGTAATTCAAATAGTTGTTGCTTGTTAGAAGCTACTATGTACGTATGTATGTACTTATATATGTATGTATATGAATATTCATATTCATATTGATATTCATATTTTAAATGAACGAAAAATAAAAAATATAAAGAAACATTTAGAATGCGCTCCAGAAACCAGCACCAAAATGAGAGTGGGCAAAAGAAATCGTAAAGCGAACCACATAACATAGAATACAGATACAGATACAAATACTGATACAACATATATACATAATGTATATATATAGTATGTATATATGTATGTATGCTACATGCATACACTTATTTTGGATTACAAATAGAATACGATCGTCGTTGGCAGTCATTCTATATATATGTATATAGTATGGTATGGTATGGTATGTAGGTATGTATGTACATAATATGTATCTATATGTATATATGTAACATGTTGCATGTGTAAGTTGTTTGTGTTGTCGTTGTTGTTGTTGTTGCTTAGAAATTAAAAATACCGTTTGAAGGGGGGCCGTGAGCTAAGCATTTTGTATCGAACTTTTTTGAAATAATTGCAAGCAAATTCCATAAACTAAGTCGTACTATCCGTCGTATATATGTATTAGCTATGTACTATAGTATATAAAAATTCTACTGCTACCGTATACATATGTATATAGAGTGAAAATTTGTTTTTAGAAAATGCAAAACAATGTTAATACTAGCCCAGAAGCGAGCTTTTATTAACATATTTGGTTTCAAAGTAGTTTCTATGTAGTTTGCTCAGCAATACATAATTAAGAGCTAGTATATATTTACCTTATACATAGATATATAACATATGATAATAAAAAAAAGGCAGGAAAAACCCTAGAAAAAGAAAACAGTAGCAAGACTACGGAAATAACAAGGTTCACAAAGGTGACTTTTATATCTTAATTTTTTCTATAGCTTTCCGACATAACCAACTGAGTCAATTTTTTTTTGTTTTCTTCTCTTTTAATGAAAATTTGTTTAGGTAATCTAAAAAACTTAATTTCTTTTATTACTATACTAGTGGGCCCGGCAGACGTTGTCCTGCCCAAACTTTTTGAATAATCTTGAGCGAATAAACATCGTAAGATTCTCTAGTTATCTTAAATCAAGATTTTTGCATTCTTGATTTAAATTCTTGAAATGAGATCAAAAAATGGTAAAAGCCAAAAAATTTTAAATTAAGAATAAAAATTAAGAAACAAAAATATTGAAATCCTATCAAGACCAAAAATTCTAAAGTCCTAACGAAAGAGAAAAAGAGTTCTTCAAACCATATTAAATTAAGAAGAAAAAATCTTAAATTTAGTTTAATTAACAAGCTCAAAATTAAAATGCTTATATAGAACTACCTCTCTCGACGTGGAAAATATTCTTATAGGAGAGGTTACAATTTTAAAAAACAAATCCAATTTTTTCAGAAAAAGTTGTATTTTTATTCTTTATATCCAAATTCGTAAGACCTCTCTAGGAATTCAAACCTTTTTTAGAAGATTGTCGTAAAAGATTATAATTTTTTTTTTTAGTCGAATGTCGCGCTTCACGGGTCTGCCTTGACCGAATTCTTTCACGTTCATTGCGTTCATTCACATTCCTGGGCAGTACGATTAAATTGATAATTAATTTGATTTGTTGCATTTCTTTCTAAAAACCTCCGTATTGACAACCTCTAACACACGCAAAAATCAGATTTGAAATTCATCGACGCGTTCATGAGAACACCCGTAACACGTGAAACATAAGTTTTTTTATATATGACAAAAACAATTAACTAAAATATATTAGTTTATCTGACAATGTACACTATGCCACACTATAAAAAAAATAAAAAAAAAATTTGTCCAAAAAATAAAAAAAAAATGTTAGGAGTGGCAGCCCTGAGAATAAAAAATAGATGTTGGCCGATTCTCAAACCACAAAATTTCATAAGAATGTGTCCAGCCGTTTCGAAGGAGTATGGTTACGAACATTGTGACACGAGAATTTTAAATATAAGATTAAGTTACGATAACTTATTACATAAATAAAAACGTTGACCAATTGATCCTATAGACGCTAACTGATAGATTCAACCGATTTTGATAAAATTTAGGAATTCTTAAAAATATCCAAATGCCTTTAGTTACGATATTTGTTACAAATAAATAAATTATAACCTTAGATATTTGGTTTTTTATCCCGAAAGTCTCACGTTGGTCAATTGGTCCCATTAAGGCTATTTGACAAAGCAAACCCATTTCGTTCAAATTTAATCCTATGCATTGAACTCTTAAAATTATCCTAATTCCATTCGTTACTATATTCGTCCAAATAAATAAAGTATGACCTTAAACATTTTGTTTTTTTTTTCCGATGCCCCTTAGGGGCTATCTGATAATATACCAAAAAAGAGGCCCGCTTCACTTATTTTCGCCGATATATATTAGCTTTTCTCATTTCTGCTTCGATTGTACAGCTCCATGTCCTAGCTAGCGCCCCGAAACGTCTAGAACCTTGTAGGTTCCAGTTTCGTGCTTATAATTCACAAGTAGTTTAAGCGCCATGTTCATATAGGGCCATCTTATTTTATGAATTTCTTGCTTATAATTCACAAGTAGTTTAAGCAATAAATTAATCATTACCGAGGCTTTCAAATTGAATTTATTTATTATTTTTTATTTCATTGATTTTTGTATTGGATGATAGAAGTCCATACTTGACAATTGTTTTTTTTGTATTGTGCAAACGCAAGAGTTGCTACGTCAACTAAAAAGCATCTGAATTTTGTAGTAATTGTTTGAAAAAGTAGTTTTTTTTTTAGAAGTAAAATATATAATATAAAATATTGACATTTATGCAAGTTGTTATCAATGCAGGCAAATCCTTATCGGAAATTTAGTTGAATCTTCTCAATAATTTCGTAGACTAGTGCATTGTCTAGTTTGTCGCAAGAGGTCAGACTGATTTGACATAGATTTTGACAAGATATTACCAGACGAACTACCAAGTTGTTTGTCACTTTATTTTATTTTTATTACGTTTGTCCTTTTCGGGTCTGGAATTTCTTACGCTTATTATTTTCGCGCTTCTTTTGTCGTTTTTGACTTTAATGTCCATACTATTATCTACTTCGGATTCGCGTTTAATCTGCTCTAATTTGATTTGAAATTCATTAATTTGCTCATCGTTGTATTCGTTGATTTTTATCTTATTTTCACTTCGCGGTTTATGAAATCTAAGGCTACTGAGCCCGGCAAACGTTGTCCTGCCCAAACTTTTCGAATACTCTTAAAGTGTATAAACATCGTAAGATTCTCTAGTTGGCTTAGCTAGACAATCATAAGCTTTTTGGATTAGTTGACTAGATGCAATTATTCCGACGTCTACCCTTTTTAAAATTGGCATGTTAGATGTGAAGATAGTGTTCAATACTGGATGAACTCAGAATTTATGCTAGATGTTTCTTATACATCAAGTTGCGGTCAACCGAAACTCGAAGAAAAACCACAATGCGAGGTGGACAGCAGTGATAGGCTTGAGAAAGCTTTCCAACAAAGCAAAAAGACCCCACAGCCAGTTAGACTGGAACACTTATCGGCTGGCTCTAGGATTTTTAAAAGTAGGTATAAAAAAGCAAAAAGAGATTCTTGGATTCTTGTTAGTATTGCCTAGCGATCCATCCAAACCGGAGCTATTATGTAAGAACCTTTACAAAAAAAGTCAAGAATCTGCTAATGGAGACGCACTTCCCGGGTTATCTAGAGACTGGTAACGAGGCTGATGCTATTAACTTTACGGCCACCGAGACTCCTGAGGAGCACGTGGATGTGGTGGTGTTAAAGGACATCATCACAGAATAAAAGTTAGCTTGGGCTGTCAAGTTGTTCTAACCCTACAAAACAGCGGAAATGGACGACATCGGACAAGTCATGCTGCAGGCGGCGTTCCCAAAGCTGCTTCTATGACTGATGAATTTGATGATTTTCAAGGAATGCCTCCTTACAGCTTACATCCTAGTGAGTTGGAGAGAGATGAGATTCCATTGGGGCTATCTCATAAAATAAACCCATTTCGAACAAAATCCCGAAAAATACTATGCATGGGAGTTCTTTAAAAAATAACCGAATACCTTTGATTACAATGTCGGTCCAAATAAATAAATTAGGACCTTAAATTTGTTATTTGTTTATGCCGATGTGCTTAAGTTAGTCGATTGGTCCCATTGTGGCTATCTGATAAAGTAAACCGAATATTATCAAATTTAGTACAATGCATGGGAATTCTTAAAAATAATGAAATGCCTTATAAGTAAATAAATATTTGGCCGAATGGGCTAACTGATACATTAAGCAGATTTTTATCAAATTTAGTACCATGCATGGGTACTTTTAAAAATATTGGAAAGCCTTTTTTTTGTTGAGATATCTGCCCGAATAAATGAATTGTTTTTTATTTCGATATACTCAATGCTCTTATGAAAGTTATATTATATAATGCCCATATCGAAAAAATTACATACAACTCCAAATTTCACAAATTCAAAACGAATATATTTCATTCGTTTTCGACTTTGCTTGTACCCAACTTCACTTTTTTTTTGTCGATGACTTCACATATTTGCCGTACTCTTTACGATTAGTTGTAGTATTATCCTAACTTTCTAATTCCAAAAATTATTATTATTATTATAATTATTATTATGGGGGGAGGCGTCCGCCCATGCTTTAATCCGGCTCTAAAGGAAATAATGTTTATTTTGGAAACTGTACTGACTGAGTAGCTTTAAGTCACAGTACCATCTTTCCCAATATCATTATTATTAATTCCATCTCCATTTCTCGTGAACTTTCCTCCTAATGACTTTTGAAGCTATTAGATAATTTGTAAAATTTTTTGAACCCAAGTAAGTAAATAAAAATGGACAATGTATTATATAAAATGCAAACTTAGATCTCTAAAACATTACTTAAAAGCAGTTACTTTAAATTACAATTTACATAAACACTGCCCTGTAAAAGTTTAAGACCACCTGCGAACTTTTGAGTGAGAGTTTTACAGTTCTATCGTAAAAAAACTTTACGAAAATCATTTTCGTTATAATTAGTGTGACCAACTCAATTTTAAGTAAGACCGGGACATTTTCTGGAAAAAGTACTTAAATCCGAAACACTAAGCCTTTTTTTAGAAAAAAAAAACGTTACCATACATATATCTTAAATTTATTAGATGATTAAAGTGTTATAGATAATTCGAATCTATTTTTAATATGCTTATTAGCTTGACCTGTTATATGTAACGAAACCTTTAAGTGTAATTTTCACCAATTTCAAGAAGTCTAATCATTTTGAAAATTTGCACAGGGGTTAAGGACTGATGAGAATACAATCATTTAATAGCTTTGTTCTAATGTCCTAACTGCGATTATTAGCATTAAAAAAAAAATTAAATAATTGAATTATTTAATTAATAATTTAATTTGTAATGTAATCTTATTCCAAATTAATAGATAGTAATTGATTATCGGAATTTTTAAAAACTTGATACTTCAAATTTATTTTCTACTTTTTAATTAAATTTTTTATTATTTTTTAGTTTGTTGATTTTTGTTTAAAATCGAATTTGTTTTGTGATAATATTTGCTTAAGCAATATAGGATGTGCTTTCAAAAAATTTTAAAATTCAAAGCATTCGTACTTTAAAAATTCGGGTCACCCGGAGGTAGTCATCGGAACACTGGGAAATTGCATCCAAAGCCAGGCTATGTCCCGATTTTTCCGTGCCAGTTATATATTATAACATTAGTTATATATTATAACATTAGTTATATATTATATCATTAGTTATAATATATATATTCGCTTTTAGGAGATCTTTCCATCGTTTTGAGTCTTCTGCTTGCAGTTGCTTCCAAGTTTTGCTTAGACATTCGCATAAATGAATTTGGAGATTTGCATACAATCGTCTCTGTCTTATTCTACTTCTTCTTTATCATATGGATATATAGATAGGATTTTTTTTTAAGAAAGTAAGATTTTTCAACATTTCTATGGGGTTGGCGTCTGAAGATTGGGTAGTCCAACACTTTCAGTACAACGACGTCATCTTTTCTTACCAAATATTAATTTTTTTAAAAACAAACTCTTCTTATAGAGCAGATTGGATGCAAAGAACCCCCTTAAAAAGGAATGAGCTGACGACCAATCGATGAGGGCACAGCAGCAGTTACCTTCTCTAAAGAGCTTTCGACGAATCTTTCATTTCACCTCCCAGACTGGTGTAGCTTTTTTCATGCGGATATATTCGCAATCTGGCAAGCGGCTAGACTTATTGTCACCTTGGATAGAAGTTCAGGGAACATTGTAATTCTTGTCGATAGTCAATGCAATTATAGCTCTGTCATTGCATACCTATAGAGTAAACTGATCCGGAACACGACGCTAGCTCTCAACCGTATCCATCACCACTCAATAACCCTCTGCTTGGTTCCGGGTCACTCTCGTGTCCCCGGTAACGAAACGGCGGATAAAGGCGCCAGCGCTGGCAGCCAACGGTTAACGGGGCACTACGCCATACGCAATATGGCTGAAATGTTCCACGTTCCCCATCTCGATTTCTGTGGCAGCTGCGGAGATGAGGAAGAGACAGGAGCATCCAACACCTGCTATGCGACTGCCCAGCGCTTCTTAGAAGACGAACCATGTTTCTGGATAAACTATTCTTTGAGGATCTGGGTAGTCTAACCTATGTGCCCATAGCGGATCTGGCTGCTTTCGTCGAATCCTCCAAATGGTTCTGCAACATGAGAGACTTAGCGATTAGGGATGTCACAGTTTTTGATCCTCCTCCACAATCCCTCCTTTCTTTCCTTTCCTCCCGGATTTTTAATTAGGCAACGCAATGGACTTCATGTTCTCTGGCTGATCTCGTCACTATCTGAACTGCCTATACAACCTAACCTAACCTAAATAACTCTTCTGATTTCAAGTCGATGGCCGATGGCATAACATTGAGCTGAAAATGTTTTCAGATGGTCTTGAATTTTTGTAGAGTAGTGTAGTATGTAAGATTAGTTATTAAAGCGTTTACAGTCGCAGTAAAAACGGAGAGACAAAAACATATTTCTTCAGTCCCCACCTTAAAGAGACTTTCGTAGTTAAGTCGAATCTTAGTGGTCTCTCAGAATAAGGTTGCGGATAGAGGAACAAACATGTAATTTACAATACATTGCCCAATTCTAATATAGGTATACCCCTGACCCAATGATAAAAAGTGGATTTCGAAAAATCAGATAACCTCCCGAATATAGCTAAGTTTTTTTATTTTATGTATCAGCTGTACCTTATCCTGTATATATCGTTTTTAAAAAACAAATCGTTTGTATTATTGTTCGAAAAACAAACTCCATTGTATTGTTATGGGCATGCAAAATGCTCCCAAAACAGATGTAGATACAGATACTATGTATTTATGGTAAATACATGCACATGTAGTAAGTATTTTTAGGTTACGATTTTTTCACAGTTGCTCTCTCTCCTGTGATGATTGTA
Organism: Chymomyza amoena; assembly: GCA_037043745.1. Lineage (NCBI taxonomy): Eukaryota > Metazoa > Arthropoda > Insecta > Diptera > Drosophilidae > Chymomyza > Chymomyza amoena. Next base: position 14,254 of record JBAMAX010003675.1, on the reverse strand, counting down.
TGACTGTGTTTCTCTATATCATACATACATACATACATATACCTACATAGATACATACATATGTGCATATATCCCGCTGCACTAACTTATGGCATACATATATACAGTAATGTATCTGCATCTGCATCTGTATCTGTATCTACAACTGTGCATTATGGTGCGCTTTTCTTGGTTCGGTAGTTCGAAATGGTATTATAAGCAGAGAGCGGCGGTAGTAAGATCGAGTCATCGACTAACTGACGCTATTTCGACGCTATTGCCTCTTATGTTTTGGGAGATCGCGTTGCCTTTGTTGTTGTGGTTGTTGTTGTTGTTGTTGTCACTGCTCCGATTCTATAAGTAGACATACATATGTATTTATGTATATTTATATATATACACACACTCACACGCGCGTAAGACTTTTCAACACATGTGAGTTGTTCTCTCACGACGAAATCATCGCCATCGCAATCCATGAAGTAATGAAAAGCAGGAGACGCATTGCGCAGTTGCGTTACTCGAAAGCAAAGAAAAATCAAAGCCAGTGACGTCACATAATCACAATATTTTTTTTGCACTTTTCATTGTTTTTGCATGCTGTACTATTTTTGTGAAAATGTTTTGAGTCGCTGAAATATTTATTAATATTTAACTTTGCTATCTGTTCTAAAATAATAAGTATTTTTTAGCTTATTATAAATTTATAAAAGTAAAAAAATTTTTAGCTTATAATCTATTTGGTTGATCTTAATGACAATATCGCTAAATCCTATCACAAAATATCTATGGCTTACTGATTATCATTCCAGTAAAGTCTTTGCAAGTCTTTTCTGCAAGATTTTTAAATCTTCTCTGACCATAAATAAATAATATGCCATAGCGCTTTTGCTAAGCTTTGCACAGTCATGGTCTGATACCTTTGAAATTTCTCAATATTAGAAGTACTCGCGCTTCCCCAGATATCAAGGATTGTATATAATACTGCAGAAATTCCTTATGACGAACTCGTTTACAATTATTTTTTTCATATTAGACATTTTTATGGTCTTACATATTTATTTATTAGAACTAGAGTACTAGAACGAGTAGTACCTGTTTGATTCACTTGTGAGAAATTCCTTTATGAGAAATTTTCTATCAAATTCGTTGAAATTCTGTCTCTGAGCAAATATAGGAACGTTCGACTTCATCGTATAAACATAATTCAGGATTTTTGGCATGTTTTGGAAATTTAACTTAATTTTAAAAAGAGAACAACTTACAAGAAATTTTTTGCATAATTAATTTTTTGTAACGTACCAATTTTTTTCTATATATTCGATGGTATATTGTTAGGTTAGGTTAGATTGTAAGGCAGCTCAGATAGTGACTGTTTTTGTATTTCATCATCTGACGTCACTTGTCATCTTATGTTAACCTGCGCAAGTCTGATCTTTTTTGTTGCTTCTTAAACAAAATATTGTCATATGTTAAATGAAAGTGACGATCCTCTAAAAGAGAATTGAAAAGCTGTATTCGAAATGCCTCTCTCCATTCTTTGCTATACCTATGATAATAACCCACACAAACTTGCCGCAATGAAATGATAATTCACTACAACTTTACCTGGTAGGCCATTTTACTACATAAATAAATAAAAAATATGTTCTGCAAATGTAAGCATTTATTTGCATATATTTTCTATATTGGCGTGACGTTACATTTGTACGAGAAAATATGACAAAAAGAAAAAGCTCAATTTCTAAAAAGTTGTTTTTAATACTTGCGTAGCAATGAGATAAAATAAAATATTTGACATTTCGCATCAATTAACACGAGCAAAGCTACGAATAGCGTTACGTTACAAAAAATGGCGGTTGGTTTTTACTTTTAGCATAAAACTTAGTCTTTAGCGCAATTTGAAATCATGTTAGTTGATTTTGCAAACTTTTTAATTAAAAAAGCTTTTCACGTTTATTTATTTATAATTAGCCTTCAAATCTAGCGTGATGTTACTCAAATTCGAATTAAAAATTTGTTTATTTATTTATTTTAAAGGGGATACTGTTTGCTTACTTAAGTATTGAAGGTAAAACCAAATATTTGACATTTTATTTAAATTAACAGCTACGACCAAAGCTACGCATGGCGTTACGTGACAAAAAATTACAGTAATTAGCATAAAACTTATTTTTTAGTATAATTTAAAATAAGGTTAGTTGATTTTGCAAACTATTTAATTAAAAAAGCTTTTCGCATTTGTTTATTTTTTTATTTATAATAAGCCTTGAAATCTGGCGTGATGTTACTCAAATTCTTGTCAAAAATTTGTTTATTTATTGATTTTAAAGGGGGTACAGCCAAGTATTGTTGGCCTTATATAAAAAGAAAAATTTAAAATAAATATTGAATGTAAAATCAAATATTTGACATTATAGTTAAGAGCAAATCTACGCATGGCGTTACGTTACAAAAAATGCCAGTGGGTTTTGACTTTTGGCATAAAACCTATTTTTTAGAATAATTTTATAAAATGTTCCTTCATTTTGCAAACTATTCAATTAAAAAAGCTTTTCTCCTTTAATTAAACAGTTTAGCGATGGTTTTAATATAATTAACTTTAATTAATATATTTCTTGGAAAAATAATAATAAGGAAATGTTAAAAAACTTAGTTATATTTTTTGTCTTCAGCTTAATTGCTATTTACAGAGATTCATAAAGCGAAATTCGTGATCACTTAAACCCCGAAAAATTGTACAGTCTCAGGTTTAAGGGACAACTTCGAAACTAGACGACGAAGTCGAAAATAAGGCAAATTCGTGATTACATAAAACTCCGAAAAACGTTGCTGTCCCATCTTTAAAGGGCCATAACTTTCGAATTAGACAACTTAGCGTGAAAAAAGTGAAATTCGGGATCACTTAAACTCCGAAAAATTGTACAGTTTAGAAGTTATGCTTAGGAATTAAATAAAAAAAAATGTGTTTAGGGCTTAAATGAGCGTATCGAATTATTTGAGGTTCTATATTTAAATTTACCACCTAATATGTTAAATTTTTTTATAAATTTAATGATGTTTTAGAAAGCATTTGGGTTAGAGAGGGATAATGACCAATTGGATCAGAGGTATTGAAATAGAGATTTATGTTGGTTGTAAAGGCAGAGCATTCTATAAGAATGAGCTGAATCGTGAGTATGGTGTCTGTATTACAAAATTGGCAATATCGTCTTCTGGTAGTAACGTAGAGATACGAGTGGCTAAGTTTTGTGTATCCTATGCATATTCTTGTGATCTTAATGATTTTCAAACGTCTTAAAAATGCTCTTAAAAGTAAATGATCAATATATAAGCTTTTAGCTCTGTATAAGAATTTAGTAGAGCTGGGCTTGATCTCCAATTTTCGAAAATCGTTCTTTTTGACCGATTCTCAAAAAAAAAAATCGAATGAAACGGTAGTCGCTAGTACGATAAAACCGTATATAATCACAGAAAAAGAAATCTATTTATGTACAAAAAAGAAATTGTACGTATAAAAAATTCGATTGTAAACAAAAAGTTAATAGTTTGTTTGTTTTAAAATTTTAAACTTAAAAAAACAAAAAAAAAAATAGCAATTCAGTTAATTTTCAAAAAAATCATTAATTTCGAAAACAAAAAATTAAAAAGCTAAAAAAATCAAAATGAAACAATATGGATTCCGCCAGCCCAAAAAATATTTGACTAGAAGAAAAATAACGTTTGATGGGCTTAATTTTTGCATATTTGGAAAAATCATATTTTGAAAAAGTGGCCGACTTGAAATTCATATTAGACCCATAGTTTCTTGAGAAAAACTGCTTAAAACGACCCAAACAATCAAATTCGCTATAACCATATACCCGCCCTAATATACATATTTGGCAAAGTTGAATGATGCAAAAAGCTCGATTCTCAATAAACAAAATTGTCAGAAAAAAAAATCGATTTAAAATCGCATCGATGCCAGGCTCTAGTATTTAGCGCCAACTTTGAGAAAAACGTTAAAATCTTTAATTTCACAATTTTTGAATATTTTGAAAAATCCTATTTTGAAAAAGTGGCCGACTGGAAATTCACATTAGACCCATAGTTTCTTGAGCAAAAATGCTTCAAAATCCCGGAAACCCCATACAATTTGATCCGTCGTAATGTTCATATTTGGCAAATTTGAATGATGCAAAAGATCGATTCTCAATAAACAAAATTGTCCGAAAAGGGAATCGATTAAATCGATTTAATCTTAAGCAAAAATGCTTCAAAATTGCTGAAACCCCATACAATTTGATCCGTCCTAATGTTCATATTTGGCAAATTTGAATGATGCAAAAGATCGATTCTCAATAAACAAAATTGTCCGAAAAGGGAATCGATTAAATCGATTTAAAATCGCATCGATGTCCAGCTTTAGTATATAACGCCAACTTTGAGAAAAACGTTAAACTCTTTAATTTCACAATTCTTGAATATTTTGAAAAATCCTATTTTGAAAAAGTGGCCGACTGGAAATTCACATTAGACCCATAGTTTCTTGAGCAAAAATGCTTCAAAATCCCGGAAACCCCATACAATTTGATCCGTCGTAATGTACATATTTGGCAAAGTTGAATGATGCAAAAAGATCGATTCTCAATAAGCAAAATTGTTCGAAAAAAGAATTGATTAAATCGATTTAAAATCGCATCGATGCCCAGCTCTAGCATTTAGCGCCAACTTTGAGAAAGGCGTTAAAATCTGTAATTTCACAATTCTTGAATATTTTGAAAAATCCTATTTTGAAAAAGTGGCCGACTCGAAATTCACATTAGACCCATAGTTTCTTGAGCAAAAATGCTTCAAAATTGCTGAAACCCCATACAATTTGATCCGTCCTAATGTTCATATTTGGCAAATTTGAATGATGCAAAAGATCGATTCTCAATAAACAAAATTGTTCGAAAAACGAATCGATTAAATCGATTTAAAATCGCATCGACGCCCAGCTCTAGTAATTTCACAATTTTTATATTTGCTTTAATAAAATATTTGCATTTTTCTTTCTCTTTAAAAAGCATAGATCATATTTTTTGCGACTGAACATATTTTGTATTTACAATCTCTCTTAAGCTAATATGCAATTGTATCTTTTATCTTTTTTATATTTTTTTATCTTTCTTAAAAGCGCAACCTGCAAGGGAATTTGCATTATAAGAGCGCTGATAAATTACAAGCGGCTAAAGAAATGAAGGCTGTCTCTGCTTTAAAAAGCTTAAATTTACGGATAGCATTTTTTCGGGCTGAAGAAGTTATTTTTTTTCTTAATATTTTTGTATTTACAAGCTCTCTTAAGATAATAAGTGAAGTCAAGTAAGATAAAAAATTTGAAAAAAGGCAACCTGCATAAAAATTGCATCGTAAGAGCGCTGAACGCAAGAGATGTCTCATATTATACACAACTTGTGCAAGCTAAAGTCCAAGCGCGCGCAAAAAAATGTTCAACACGTGACGTAGCTTCGCCGAGAGATCGTTGGGACACGGAGCGCGGCGCCTGCTCTTAACATTGCAACATGATCGCAATCTACTAAGTTAAAGCAATACCAAAGCAGCAGCTCGGCGACGGCGCTCGGCTAACGGGCTGAGGCAGCGCCGTCGGCGTCGTAGTTGTTGTCGTTGTGTCGTCGTCGTCGTGGTCGTCGTCGTCCATTGATCGTTTTCTACGAGGAGCAAGAGCAAGCGTAAGTCCGTCGGTCGTTTCGTTTGCCTAACGATCGTAGCCGTAGCAGCAGCAGCAGCGACGTGACGTGACGCTAGCAGCGCAGCCAGGGCATGTCTGTGTGTGAGCGACTGTTGTGTCTGTGAGTGAAACTGTGACTGCCGTTAGTATCTTCAACGGGATCGCAACGAAAAGTTCAGTTCGTTCCTCGTTGGTTGTTGCCTGTTAGTTATTAGTTAGTTGCTTTGTTTAATGTTTCGTTGTTGCGTGGGCTTGCCCGGTTGCGTTGTGCGTAAGTTGTTGTTGTTGTCGCGTTGCAGTTTTATTTTTTTTTTTTAGTTTTTGCTTTATTTTGTTTTATTTTTTTTTGCATTTTGTTATTTGCTGCGTGCCGGGAAATACACGGACATTTTTTTTGCGCTCAGCACGGAAATAGCTAAAAAAAAAGTGAGCGTAAGCAAGAGCGCAGCGTTGACGTTAGTGTGCAGTGTGTGTGTGTGTGAAGCGGCGCTCAATTAGAGTAGAGAGCGTGCGAAATAAATAAAAATAAGAACAACAACAAAAAAATAAATGCAACAAAGTGCAAGAAACGTGCTAAATGCTGTTAGTGTGCGCGCGTGTGTATGTGTATATCGGTGTCGGCTTGAGGCGCAACAACAAGAACAATAACTAAAGCCAAAAGTGCAACAAAATGTATGTGCAACAACAACAGCAAAACGCCAGCTTTAAAATACTTGCATAAATAGTTGTACATTGTATACAAACATACATATGTATGTAGCTATGTACATGCATAAGTGTATATAATTTGGTTTATATACTATTTTTTTTTCGTCTGTTTTACTTTTTTTTTTCAACTGTGCGCCGTCGTTCGAGGCTAAAAGGTTAACTTCTAAATATTAATAGTCGTCGTCGTTGTCGTCGTTGTTGCCGTTGTTGTTGTCGTTCGCCTCGTTTGTTGTCAACAAAATACCAAACAACAACAACAAAAATCGTTTGAAAAAAATCAAGCAAAACAACACAAAACCAAAACCAAATTCAAATCCAAAACCGAAACGGAATCGCGTTTTCACACGCACACCAACACACACAGCGCACACCAACACACACACAGCTGCATTTAATACAAGTGCGTTATTTTTAAACGGTAATTTTTTTTTTTTTTTTTTACTCTAACACAGGCAATTGCCCCAGGCCCAATCATACCAAAAAGTGAAACCAAAACACGTAGTTCTAAGTTCTTCTAATAAAAAAAAAAACAATTCCTAAAACAATTCCCAGAGGCATCTTCATCTGCAACAACGTCGTCATCATCTTTAGCATCAACGGGAGCACAACTCGTGCTCAGCAGCTGCCGTCTTTGTGAAAAAGCTGCTGAGTCAAATAAAATATAGTTCTAAATGGTAAGTTTACAAAGCGCATTCATTAGCCAAAATCGAAAGAACGAACAAAAATCCGTATATATACATATATACATACCCATATATATATAAAACTAGAGAGTAGCCAGTCAGCACGCGGGGTCTTTTAGCGTATGTGTGTGTGTGTGTGTGTATCTAGCTCGCTCTGTGTATGCGTGTGTCTGAGAGAGATTCGAGCAATTGAAATGCCTAGAATCAGTTTTCTGATTTGCATGGTAACATCATCATCAACTGACAACCGATAACTGAACAAATGCTATATACACATGTGTGTATATGTGTGTGTCTATATATATATATGTTTTTTTATATATATAGCCAGTTAGTAGCTGCTTAGTTTTTGAAATACGTTACTCTCGGTAAGATTTCCAACATATAGTACGCATATATGGAGTCCAAAATAGGCTGCTCTCAACTGGCAATACCTTGTAGTTAAAAACTTCGAAATCTTTCTTTTTTTGTTGTGCATAAGTTTTTGGAAGACGTTTCGGTGTTACTTTAAGCAATCGTTATATGGTATACTATTGTTATAACTCGTACAACTTAGTATATTTCAAATTCATCAATAAATCCCATATGTTATTATTATAGTTTTCGTGTTTATTTTGATCTGCCATTTATTCTTTATCGCTTGATTGTTGATAGAATATTTTAGAATATTTTCGGAAATTGTAAGTCAGTTTTGATATTTCAATAGAAAAAAGTCTTTGTATACATCTAAACAAAAAATATCAGTAAAATGTAGTTATAGTAATTACTCTGGGATCCTGAGAAAATTTTGGGACCTGGACAGGCCTGGACTCCCCCTCTCGAAAGGCCTGCTTATCAACCATTTTCACTTTCTAGCGAGCAAGTTTTACCAAGAATTTATTTTTTAAAATTCTAATTTAATTAAAATGGCGTACGTAAAGTTGGACGCGGACGAATTTGGGATACCCTGTACACAAGCTTGCAGTAAAATCCGGTTCCTTCATAAAAAACCAAAAACAGAAGAATTTTTAAGTAAACTTTTTTTTTACCGATCGTTCCTATGGCAGCTCTATGATATAGTCAACCGATTTCGATTAAATTTGACAAAGTACTTTAACACCTTAAAAAGATCTGAATGATGAATTTAGTTCAAATATCTTTGCAAACAAATGAAATACAACGAATTTTGTATAATAAAAGTTTATTTGGACCGATACGTCCTATGGGAGCTATATGATATAGTCTACCGATTTTGATCAAATTAAGTAGAGTGCTAAGGAACTATAAAAAGCTGACGAATACCAAATTTGGTCCCAATATCAACAACAAATTTTGTTCAAAAATAGATTTTTTGGAAGATCGGCCCTATGGAAGCTATATGATATAGTCAACCGATTTTGTTAAAATTTGGCACATTGCTTAAGTGCTCTAAAAAATTTCCAAACGCCAAATCTGGTTACGATATCTTTATTAAAAAACGAAATTTTGTGAATTTCGCTTCAAAAAAGTTATTTTGTCCGATCGGTTCTATGGGAGCTATATGATATAGTCAACCGATTTTATTCAAATTTGCTACAATGCTTGGGTACTCTAAAAAACTTGTGCATGCCAAAACTGGTTACGATATCTATATTCAAAAATTAAATATAGCGAATTTTTGATAAAAAAAAGTTATTTTGGCCGATCGGTCCTATGGGAGCTATATGATATAGTCTACCGATTTTGATTAAATTTGGCACAGTTCTTTGGGACTCTAGAAATGAATGCTGAATTGGGTACAAATATTTTCACAAACAAACGAAACAACGAATTTCATATAAAACACGTTTTTTTGCATTGATTTCTATGGGAGACGATTTTTATAAAATTACATTGCTTGAGATCTATAAAAAACTCCCGAGTGTCAAATTCGGTTACAATATCTTCAAAAACAAACGAATCATACCAAATTTTTTACAAAAATCGATTTTTTGGCATATTTGTCCTATGGGAGCTATATAATAAAGATATACAGATTTGACAAAATTTGCTGCAGTACTTGGGAACTTTTAAAAACTTCCGTGTGACAAATTATTACGATATCTTCAAGAACAAACGAATTAACCATCTGAAACTTTTTGTTTTTTTTAAGTCCTATGCAACACCCCTATGGGAGCTATATAATGTGACCCGTACATCTACGAAATAAAATAAAGTTGTGTTCTATGGAATAATAAGGTATCTTATGTGAAAGTTTGGTTACTCTAGCTCTTACCATCTCTGAGATCTAGGCGTTCAAACGGACGGACGGACAGACAGACATGGGTATATCGACTTCTTTAGTCATTCTGATCATACTTAGGGTAACTTTGGAGGGTCACCGGCGACACCTTCATACATACATTTTCGGCTTGCACAAACATAATATACCCTTTGTATCATATGGTACAGGGTATTATAAAATGGAATTAACAAACAAACCAACAAAATCATAAAAATCGAGTTTATTTAATACGAATTTAAGAATATAAATTCTTGTTAAAACGGTAATATAATATAGAGCTCCCATAGGAACGATTGGTCAAAAAAAAATGTTTGCTTAAAAATTCTTCTGTTCTTCTTCTTCTTCTGAACCGGATTTTAAGTTCCGAATTATGAGTATTTAACAAGCTAACCAACAGATGACCCACCCTGCATATGTTATGAAAGAAAAACTTAACTTTATAGCAACTTCACATTTTTATGAGTAAAAGCCCAGTAAAGAGCCCTTGACCCAACAAACACATTTTTTAAGCTTCAATTTTTCTATGGTAACTATATCTAGTTCCAAAAATGGAACCAGTTGGAACCACTTTGTGTTACCTTGTAAAGTTTATTGCATCGTCTGCTCAAATGACTTGAAAGCTTTCAGTATACACGGACTATAGTTAGATATCCTAACTTTATAATTTTAAATTATTTTTAACCATTATTTGTATACCCTTTAACCTGTAGCTAAAAAGCTATATTAGATTTGTGCAATGTATGCAACGGACAGCTCCCAAATCCTTTATACTAAAATGTTTATTATAATCTCGGTTAGCGTTTGACTCATGTCTGCCCATCCTGAGCAGTTAGAACTTGTTGAATCATATGAATACCCTACCCGTGCCCACTATTAGAATTTTTGGCTTTTTAGCTATACTCTTTATCAGGGCCGTAGAGAGAATATCCGGGCCCCGGGGAAAATTTCGGATCCGGGCCCCTACCAATTTTTCTTAATTCATGAAAATACGTATAATATAATACAAAAAGTGTGAGATCAACATAACAAAGTACAGAAAGGATTTCTGAGAGAATTGATGATTTGATAAAATCATAATAATGCATTTCATAACACTCCAATGCAGATCTAAAAAAAAAAAACGCAACTCAAAGAAGTTTGCATTTTTTATTAACTAAGTTAGCCTTACATAAGTTTTTACAATAACCGTCAAGATTCTTAGAATTTTGCCTTCCGTGCTTTAGCTGAGCTGCTTTGGCAAAACTTTTATAATATCATTAAAGTCGAGTTTTCTTGCTAACTTAGATTCCAAATACAATGTTGCCAGTCCTGAGACTCGATTCTTTCCGAATGAGCTCCGGCCCCGGGGAAAAAAGTCCCCGATCCCCCAACCCCCTCTCGTCGGGCCTGCTCTTTATTATTTTCATCTAAAACTTTTTTAGATTTTCATCGAAATCAAAATACAATTGGAAATTTCTTAGAAGGAATATGCAGAAGTAAATTTTTTTTTGAGAAAAAATAAATACAGGGTATTATCCCGTCGACTGTAATACATTTTTTAACCTCCACTTTTACTAGAAGTTACATTGGTATAGATTTTTTCAAATATTGATTTCAGAAATTCACAACCGATTTTATGAAATGTATATCTGTGTTTATCAGTGCAGCGTGTTAAACTAGTCTGGGTAGACATCTTGTCTATATAATAACCCTCAGTTTTTTTATTTTTAATACTTTGTAGCACATTGTTAATATTATTAATTAGGCGCGTCAAATTTTCAATTTCTACGTGAAAGTCTTTGGGAGTTCAAAGTGAAAAACTATATATGTCTACATAAATATAAATATTTAACGATTGTAAGATCTAGCTTTTAAGAGTAAAAGTTTCTAGTAGAGCTTTTAGGAAAAGTAGTAGAAATTTTTTTTACATAGTTAACTATAGATGAAGGTCCTCGATAGCCTAGCGACAGGGCACTAGACCATTATCCCAGAGGTTGTGGTTTCGAATGCCACGTTTAGTATGGTCCTGCATTTTCCACTTTTCCTATTTCCCGTAATTTTTTCTGTCTATTCTATATCCTAGGTTACATTCAACGTTGTCGTTGAAACATAAAATTTGCACCTCCAAATCCTCTGTGCTGACTGCCTTAGCTGGGGGATTGACCAATAATTGTTGAGTATCCCTTAGAGACATGTTTTCTTTATTGTTTTGTTCCATGTTATTTTGACATCTTTCATGAGAATCAATGAGTGATGGGCTCAAAGATTCTTTAGTTAGAAAGCGCGCCTGATATGGGGAAACAGACACTTACCTGATGGCAATTTGGCTGCCAAAAAGGCATCAGGGTTTGTTGTGGACTGCTCTTAGCTTCAGGACACTTCCTCTGCCTTACCTGCATGGGTGGCCCTGCTGATAGCTTTGCTACCGCCGACATCGCTCTTGGATTCAATGCCCCTAACGAGCACCCTCACCACGACAAGGTGGCAATCCCCTATTAGGCTCTATAGTCCACTTAGTAGTCCAGAATTCATAGTAGTAGTATTCTATATCCTTATCCCAATTGTCGGCATCATAAAGGGCCTCTTCTTGGCCTAAGTGAGTTGGAACGCTAAGTCCCAAATGCCGCCTTAATGTACCTACATAGCTATGGATACGTTATGAGATAAGGTAGAAGTTTTCGATTTTAATTTAAAAAATTGTACAGACATATATATAAAGTATTAGAACTAGACGATATTTTGGAGAGTTCGAGACAGGCGATCGCAGACAGTCTGATATTACTAAATCAACAACTTTTCCCATCCTAATCATTTTAGTATGAACTTTGCACTTACCTAATGTGCATGCTTTGGGTATTCAGTCTACCAAATCTTAGCTTTTTTTATAAATGTAAAAATTTGTATTATGAAAAGTCAGTCACAGTTTAAAAAAATGTTCGGGTGTAGGCAACTTTTGGATACTCTCTTCCCCACATTGCAATAACATCAAGTATTCCATTCTATTACCAAATTTGGGTTCAATATATCTTTATAAGCAAACAAAAACCATAGGAACAAAAAAGTTTTTGATCGATATATCGGGAGCTCTGCGTACATGTCCGACAGCTATCTAGGAGGCAGTCCTTGGACTCACACCACTGCACATTTTCATCCAAAAGTCAGTCATGCAGAGTCTACTACGTATCCAGTTCGCATCTGGACTCTTAACAAGTGACACTCGTCATGCCGCACTTATATATTCCCTTCCTGACGTATCGATCTGCTCTAGATCAGATCTTATGATCACTGAATTATTTCATAACAAGACATTTAGATCTCTTCTCCCTAATGACAGTCCCTGTGGAAACCTCCGGTGGCAACATTGTTTAACGGAAGGGTCCAAAACTGAGCAGGGTGTAGGTGTTGGAGTCGTTGAACCCAACACCAGAATCTCTATTGCAATGGGCATCTAGCCCAGCGGCTTTCAAGCAGAGATTAATGGCAAAGAAATCTGCGCCCTTAGTATTCTTCACAAGGGAACTAGGGGAGCAAACATCTGTATTTACTCAGATAGACAAGTTGCTATTGGGGCATTATCATCTTGAAGCATCTCCTCCAGGATGGTTAAAGAATGTCATAATTACCTAAAATCCCTGTCCTCCCGGAAGAAAGTGGTGTTATGTTGGATACCTGGACAGTCAGGAGTGGAGGGTAATACGATCGCTGACGATCTAGCAAGACAGGGTGCCTCCACCGTGACTGCATCTCCTGCGCCGTTTTGTGATATTGGTTGGTCCACAATCAAGACCATGATAAACAAATGGGCTGCAGGAGAACATAGGAGATGCTGGTTCTCCTCAAACCTCTGGATATGATCAATAATCCTGACAAAAAAAATAATATGAACTGGTCTTTCTTACAAAAAGGCATCTATTCTTGCTCAACTTTTAATTAGTTGGACTTTAAAAAACTTACCTATGGAAGATAAACAATCAAATTATCCATCTAAAACTTTTGTTTTTTCTCAGGGTACTTTGAAAAAACCCTATGTAAGCTAAAAATATAATCCAGATAGCAAAAAAATAAATAAATTGATCTTCCCTGACAAAGTAAAGCTTCTAATCTGAAAGTTTGGTTGCTCAAGTCACTTTGGGATTCTCCTCTGCATATACCTAAAATACACCTTGTACAGAGTATAAAAAAAGAATCTTTTTTATAAAAAAAATCTTTAAGGTCTTGAAAAACTTCAACTTTGGACCTTTAGCAATAACTTTAGCAAAAATTATTCTTAACAAGTTATTTAAAAATTAATTATTTAAAAATAAAAGCAATAAGATTTTTAAAAGAAAACAAATATATTCTAATATATTATCTAGTTTGGTCAGAGTATGCAGAGTTGGTTATGAGCAGACTCTTGCTAAACAAGTGGGCCAACCTTGACATCTAGTTCGATTTGCACCTGACGCACATCGAAAAACAAAAAACCAAACATAGTTCGCAGTCGATTTTTTGTTTTTTCAAAACAAGTACATAAAATATTTTAAATGTTTAATTTAACGCTGCTTTATATTTTTACCCAATACATTATTTACTTTTTGCAAAGCCACAAAGTGCACAATACGTACTTTGAAAAGAAAGCTTACTTTCTATGTATAGCTCTGTGCCATAATTTATTTTCAGGGTCGGAAAGCTTGTTTTATTCAAGAGAGAAACTTACAGTGCTCCCTAGACGTTATGACAATCCTGGCGATAACTGTTCTTACTGGGAAATCCTTAATTGTTCCTAAAACTTATTAGTTAGTTGACTGACATTCATGGTATAACAATTACAGGTAGTGTAATGCTGCCGGCGTGTTTACCAAATTTTAGTGAGAGCTAGAAAAAGAGAGAGAGGAACCAGAAGATCACTCAAAGCGCAATTCCGTTAATCGTGGCTCTCTCAAAAGAGAGCGGCTTTGGTTGGTTGGTTGG